>JAOANK020000007.1:2767538-2791269 GCA_026257165.2 Telfairia occidentalis
AATTTTACCACTGTCGCGCTATCGTGTCTAGTAGACTAATTTCATCAGCATCAATTCCATTGTCAACCCAAAATATCACCAGACAATACGTCTTCAAAATCAATATTCAACTTTCCACCGTAATTTAGCTGCAGTGCCCATTGTATTAATGTAGTAATGAATTATCAACTGGTGTGCTGACACCAGTCTGCATTTTGCAACAAGAGTTTTCATAAATCGAGAAGATCATTAGGAAGGCAAAAGGCAGAGTTTAAGACAATAACTCCCGCTTTCTATAGAACCTTTACTGGATAAGTCTCACAGCACGCTCAGCAGAGCTTCAAGATCCATTTTCTAGTTTGAAGCAATAAATCCCCCATGGCTTTAAGCTCTGGACTGCGTTCACAACTTTTCCAAACTTAATAATTTTCGACTGTTGTATATAGGGGAGGGTTAAATAACACAAATGCAAGATTAAGAACTCCCATTGTTCGATGACTTCAAGTACACTAACGTTATTGCTAATCAACTTATGACAACGATCCACACCCACGCCATACTCTTGGGTACTTTTGCGAAAAGAATGGATGCTGACATCAGAAAATGTCCACAAATCACAACAATCAAAATGGGAACTTTAAAGAACATGGGTTAAAGAAGAAATAACAGGTATGAAAGTCCCAGAAAGTAAGAAATCTAAGTTTTAAGCCAGTAAGCGAACTACATAGAAGATGACAAGAGGACAAACGATCTTTCCGAAATATAACTCATTACCATAGTTAATACTAGTCCCACTGATCGAACTATCAACTTTGGATCTCGAAGAAATGCAGCTGCCAAAAATCCTTAGAGCAATCCAACAGCCAGTCTCCTCTTCGACAGTTTCAACTTGTTCCTTGTTGTTCTTCTGCTTCTTCTTCCCCTTCGATTCGCTAACTTCCCGAGACTCAACTTTCCCATCTTCAGCAATTACCTCCATAGCTCAAGTACCCAAAAAATAAAAAACAGAAATCATAAAACTCCCCGAATCCGAAACACCATCCAGTGCCTCAGAGTCGCCACTTCAACGCCAGCTAGTTAACTCGCCTGGACACAGCACACATGAAACCTACAAGAAAAAAGATCACTCAAATTTACCACGTTTCACTTAGGGCAAACAAGAGGGAGAGACGCAGTGGAGACGAGAGGAAGATTACCAGATCGTATAAAAATAGATGAATTTCAAGAGAAACCCTTCAAAAGGCAAAAATTCGATCAACTAGAATGAGCTCATAAAAAAGTCTCCTCGACCTCCTCCCTCCATCAAAAGACAATGATACTCCAAGTCCCTCGCAGCTCAAACTTACAAATCTCTGCGTCTAAAGATTCAGATAATCCCCAAGATGGGTTTCCAACAAGAACAACCAGATTAGTTTTAAGCTGGTAGAGTTATAAATTTTATGCAGCAAAAAAAATATAATAATAATCAAAAGAAAACAAATTATTTTCTCAAATATCAATTCTCTCTCTTCCTTTTTCTTTATTTTCTTTCTTTCTTTCTCTTTTTTTTTTTTTTTAATTTTAATTTCATTTTCCAATGGAATCAAAGACTGGGCAAAAGTTAGCGTAGCTGCCCGAAGAAAAGGCAGGGACCAAACTGCCCGTGGCCCGGGGCGCCAAATCAGAATGGACCAAACATTTCGGGCAGATAGAAAGTGGGAAAACCGGGCAGTTCGGGCATGAGAGAGAAGGTGACCATGGCCCACAGGGATGTTGACGTGTCTGCCTTCGTGGGCGGATTTGAATGCGCACGTCAAATTATTCGGTGCATTGCACGCACCGCTTTTCAATTTTCCCTCTATTTTTTCGAATTATTAAAAAAATAAGGTTTAAATTCTATTTTAATTTTCATTCTATTTTAATCTCTAAATTTTTAAATTATCTATTTTAGTTCTTAAATTTTTAGATTTGTTTTATTTTAGTCTTTAAACTTTCAAAAGGTTCGTTTTGATCACTAAATTTTCAAATAATAACTATTTTAGTCTTTATATTTTTTTTTTTAACAAATTAATGACATATCTTCAAATATATATATATAAATATGTTAAAGTGAACTTCTATTTAAGTCACATATGTTGAAAATGAGCATTTGATAAATAAATATTAAATTGAAAAAATTATATAGTAAGAATCAAAATGATTATTTTTTTAACTAAAAAAATATTATTTTTTAAAAGTTCAATAATCAAAATATCTATTTTGAAAATATAAAGACTAAAATAGACATTTGAAAAGTTTAGGTACCCAAATAGAACAAAAAAATTATGAAACCAAAATATGATTTAAATTAAAGAAAATAAACATATAATCAATTTTTTAATTCTTTTCCCCCAAAATTAAAATAATAATAATAATAATAATCTGAAAGACCGATTTTACCCCTACCTCACCCTCTTCCCTAAATTATAATAATAGAGCCCCAACCGCAATCATTTCAAGCTTTTTGTTGAAGTAATTTTGTTGATAACGCAATCAAATTGGACACAAAGGATATTGTGATTTGGACATTAATTTTCATTATTTTCAAAACAATTGTTTTATAACTTTTTATTCATTTTCAAAACGATTTGACTCGCATTACTAATTAGTTTAACTATTTATTACATAAAATCCTATCATTTTTTTAATTAAATAATTAGAATGTCTATAGAAATTTGAGGAAGACAAATTTGCATTGAATTGAAAAAATATTTAAAAGTAAGACAAGTAATTCTTCATAACTTGTAGAGGTAATAAAGCAATAATCACACAAGAACATCAATGTGCTCTCATAATAAGGTGGGTTTTTTTTTTTTACTTGATTAAAATGAAGTTGACTAAATTTAGAGGGAAATTATTTGTGTTTAAATAATTATCCATAAAACACTATTGCAGATGTACAATTTTAGATAAATTATCTTGTGAATGTCTTTCTAAGAGATCATTTATTTTGATACTAAATGAAAATATTATATTTTTATCAATATTGTTTAAAATGCATTGTTTTTACATTACTTTTATACCATGATAATAAACAAAGGATTTTTGGTCAATTGAAATATACAAATTAGGAAAGTTATGAAAATTAACTCCCTAAAAACTTATAAAAATTTCAAAGCTGAATGGATTTTTAAAAATGAAATTACTTTAATTAATTACATTAGATATTCTAAATTTAGCTAAAGATGAAATTATCTACTATTACCTATAAGTTGATGAATTAGTTCATTTAACACTACTTATTTGAAGTATGTAGTTTGATAATAAATTAAAAATATCAAACAATTGGAAAAAAAAAAAAAGGCTTACTTGCAAGTTCAAGGAATAAATGATTGACTTTTGTAGCATAAACGTGCAGCACATAGCTTGACTTTCGTCATGCTCGTTTTAATATATTGATTAAAATTAATGTTTTTTTAATTAGTTATGCAATATTAGTTCAATGTAATAAATTATTTTGATCAAAGTTTATAAAATAAGACTCTGAAAATGACACATCCATGACCTAATGATATACATTAATTTATAATTTAGTGATGCACCCAAAAAAGGTACCAATTTTCCAAAAAAAAAAAAATAGTCATGCTAATTTATTGTTATTGTTATTCTACTGTTTAAAAAAAAAAACTTTTTTTCTTAAATTAAGAAGCAAGCACTTGCTAGTGGACGATTTTTCACATAAACCTCATTATCCAGAACTATTGACGAAAATTTTCTATCATTAAGAGGAATTAGAGAAATCTAGTTGAATTAATCAATACTATGCGTTTTTATTTAATTAAAAAAAAGTTATTTAGTTTTTCAAACTCTTCAAATTGATGAAGAACCAACTTCTTGACTGTCACACTTCAATGCGACATGTTCTTTTCCTTTTTTTTCTTCTTCAGATTGACATTTATTTCTTTCATAAATATTCTTTTAATTTTGATTTCCTATTTTGTTGGAAACAATTTTAGTCACAGCTGACTATTTTTTTTCACTCTACAACTTGAATATCAAAAAGGTATTTGGACTATAATAATAAAGTAGAAAGTTCAAATTTTGATTGCTTAAAAAATTGAATTTTGAGATGTTCTTTAAACCTATAAGATATCAAAAATGTTGTTGCTCGCCAAAACGACTCTAACAATTGAGTCAAAATAGATGACGAAGAGGAGGAAAAACAATAAAATTTCTGCATCACTCCAAAGAAATGCATAGTAATTGTCACTATTTATAATGTGAATTATCAAATTAAAAGTCATCTAACAGACAAAATGAGATAAAAATAACACATTTAAAAATAGGTTGAATAGGCTATGACTCATAGAAATAAAGCTTTTGAGAGGAATATGTGATGCGGATGATGCATCATTTTATAAAACATACCTACTCCATTACGACATAACAAACTTTCATACAATAAGTGGAGGCGTGTCTTAAAGTTATATCATTTTTCGAGTATTGAACACCCCCTATGCTCAAATTACATCATACAGTGAACACGTAAAATCTTAAACGGTTGATCTAACCTATACAAAATGGATGAACAAGAAATTCACGTAAATAACATACCGTCCAAATTTGGGAATCTCTCTTTTTTTTCCTTTTATCTTCCCTTTGTTTTGGTAGCCTTGCCATACCTCTTAGTTGTTTCCCACCGTCTCTTTTTACATATAGGAGGAAATGTCTGTTTTTGTACCTTTGTTTCACTAGGGGCATAGCATATGTGTATTGCATATAGAAGTTAAGAAGTGTGGAGAAGAACTAGACCCTCAAGCCCTCCAAAACTTTGCTATCCTATGACACAACTTTCACCGCCATAGCAGAGGGACCAAAGGAGTAACGCTATATACACTATTTTTTTAGCCTATTACATTACAAATAAGGAGAGAGATTATGACTATTTAAACTATACTCCTGCAGCTCTCCAATATTATCTTTCCTACACAAAAACAGCAAAGTGTCAATCCATATATCAATTTTGTATATTATATACAACATTTATCTAAGTGATCAGACATCAATACCTCTCTTTACAAGTTGTAGATTTGAATCTCTTCTTGGTTTATAAATTGATTTTAAAAGAGATTTCTTTTTTACCTCGAACACTAAAGTCACAAATAACATCAAAGAAATATCACGAACACTATCAATAATTTCACTCTGAAACTAAATCCTGTCCATTGAAGTAGGCTGAACATTGTGTGGTCTATTCTGGATGATTGCTCTGCACTGAAAACGTCCTGTTGTTCAGGCCACAGGCACCATTACATCTTGAAGAAAGGGGGGGAAAGAGGCATTATTATAAGCTAACAGCAGGGCAGTGTTCATAAGCATCAAATTTGGAACCAGCGACAGAATATCTGAAAAGGTCTTCGGTTTTAATAGATGTAAATTAAAAATAGAAGCTTACAATCTAATGTATCAAAAACCAGCCACTGCCAAAGTTGCACAGTTTCTCCACTATTTTCTAGGTGCAGTAACCTAGAAGCACATTCAAATAATAAAAGTAAAAAAGGTATATATTTTGACATTCTAGAATGTACATTGATTCCATTTCCAAGACGAGGGCTACAACTTACAACACACGACTAAAAGCTATATATCCAAGACAAATTGATATGGGTATATCAATCACACTGAAAGAGAAGGCAAACGCACGAATGGTCGTTGATCGGCCTAGAAACCATAAAAATTCTGATTCAGGATGACCAAACGAGCGGGCCTCGTATGGACCCTT
The DNA here is from genome assembly GCA_026257165.2 of Telfairia occidentalis. NCBI lineage: Eukaryota > Viridiplantae > Streptophyta > Magnoliopsida > Cucurbitales > Cucurbitaceae > Telfairia > Telfairia occidentalis. The sequence continues at coordinate 2,773,258 of JAOANK020000007.1, forward strand.
CCAGAGCTCGAGATAAAATGTGAAATACTAGAAACCATCTTAAATAATCCCAGTAGAAATGCTGGAGGTCGCATTTATTTTCAGTGAGTGCTCGGGGATATAGGTAACACCTGTCACATGAAAATAATTAAAGGAATTTCTACTTGATATTTTTTAGAAATATCATTATAAGTTAACAAAAATGAAAATGAGAAAAAATCTAAGAGAAAATCGACCGGCATGAAGTATGGTAGGTAGAAGAATGAGAATAAAATTTATAATCTAGTATTTAATAAAAATTAAGAAACAATATGTTAGAGAAAAAATACGTTGTCAAAAATGGAAAGGAGAAAGTGACTCCCTATCCTTCTAACGAGGGATAAAGTATGAACCAGCAGAAATAATTCTCAATTTTATCACAGGATTCACAAATTATGAGTTACTTTTTTGTCTTTTAATTGATTGAGTAAACAACAAGAACGAGGCTATTAAGAAAATGCACCTACATTGGGTTGCTAGAGGAACGAACATTGAAACTAAAGTTTCAACCGAGATCAGAAGTGTTCATCTGGAACCTCAAATGCCAGTAAATATCAGATAATTTTCCCAGATTCCTTAACAATCAAATATGGTTATATGGGGTGCAAGCTAGGTAACCAAATATCTAACACCAGGCCTTGGTTGTGTTTACATCATAACTACGGTGCAAAAGCTTCAAACCACGATAACTTGAATGTAAGAGTAAAGCGCTGCCACGAGCATAAACAATAAGCCATGCCCTGTCATATATACGTTATCATTATCTATCCTATAAAAAATTTTAAGTTGATCCAACCCAACCAAAAGAACGTGTAATAACTTGAGCAAGATCATTTAGCCTCTTCTCACAGTGGGTACAGACGAATGCAGAGAAGAAGAAGAATTAACAGTTGTTACCTTTTTCCTTGACATCAATCTGTAACGTGTCAAGAGTAATTATGCCATCAGTCAAGGGAAGTAGCTCAAGTTTGATGGAAGCTGTTGATTGAGAAGGAATACATCTGCAGAGACCAAGCAAGCAATGAGTGTTCGAAAAATTATTTATACAGTAAAGAAAGGAATTAGTTATTACCCTAATGGAACTCTACTCTGGAGCCACAAATGCGAGCAACCTAAACCAGCACTTGGAATGATATCTGATATGGGAGAAGATTGTTCTTTAAAAGAAACTGACCGGCCTCCAAAATCTAAATTATGTTTCTGATTCTCAGATACAACAGGGATTAATCTCGGCCTTTCCAATGATGAACTATACTTTTCACTGCCTACTCTTCTTGCGACTTCATTTAAAACCATATATGGACTCACAGGTGATGATGGTGATGAATTCAATGAAATCACAGTTGGAGGAGAAGTGGATGACGCTGGAGCCAGAACTGTCATGGTCAGATCTTCAGATGTTAAATTTGATGCCTGAAGTGTTAAAACCTGAAATTTAAACCCTGTCAGATGACTGCTGATTGGACAGCATGAGAAATTAGTGCAGGTGTGTGGATGTGTGTGTGTGTGTGTGTATATATATATATATATTTTTTTTTTGTTTTTTTGTTTTTTTTTTTTCCTTTTTGTGGGGAAGGGGGCACAAGTTGATAAACCTGAACGGGAAGCTGAGAAACAATTCCATTGGGTCTAGGGGGCTCCCCTGATAACGCCACAGAGACCATAAGATCCCTTGATATTCGAGGTCGCCAACTTGTTGGTTGCTTGAAAAACAATCTCGACTCTGTATAAATTCAGAAAATATAAGAAATAATTAAAGTACTTGCTTTGGCCTGAGTAGTAACAATTGACAAAATCATGATGGTTTAGATATTGCTAATAGAAAAAAGCCAGATACCTATCTTCTTCTAGTGCCCCTGTAGCTTAATTCATAGTATGCTAACCTTTCTTTGTTTAATCTCAGTTGGGTTTTACAAGAATTGAGGTAAAACCAATCATTTGAGAATTGTGGTTGGTTATCTCAATCCAATTGTTCTAGTGATTATACTCCATCCGAAGTTGCTTTAAATTGGAGTCATTTTCTGTAAGTTCCTACTTCCCAGGGATGGGTAAATATTCATACGATGTAAGTTCTTTCACTATATCTATAGAAAAGGGATCTGTTTATGTTAAGAGAATCAGAAAATTCAGAAACAGTAGAAGGCAAAATAACCCGATCAAACTAATAAGATGAAGCACAAAATAAGGATCAGTAAATATACCAGTATAGTTGCACCGACATGTTACCATAATTGCATATTGATCTATACTTCTGGATGCAAGAGGCAAACTTAATGTTGCATTTCCAGCCTGCAATCGGGATGATTGGGAATTTCTTTCTCCACAAGCTTTAATATTCCTCCACATTGAAGTTGCTGGTTTAAGAATAAAAGAGTGCTCTTCGTTTCTCCTGTGGTGACAGAAGAAGTTCCAAATAAGATCAAATTGATGTATTTTTAAACTTCCATATAAAAATGAAAAGAGAGTCACCGATGTAAATATTTTCTCATACCAAAATGACTCATTAAACATAATCTGATAAATTCGAAAGTCACAATTATCACTTAATGCCATCAAAACCTCTCAATCTTGGATAACATTCTAGTCATTATCAAATGATACACTGAAAACGCTATTCCTCACTAATGACTATAGTACTAAGTTAGTGCCTCCAGTCAGACACACAAATACAAGAAGCAACCATCGAGAGAGAGAGAGAGAGAGAGCCATAACCAAATTTTTTGGTGGAGTTCACTGCACGCAGAAAATAGAACGTTCTTTCAATTCTTTTCCCCCCTATTTTACCAAACTAGCACCTCAGATATGCAACCCCACCACTAGTTTAGTACAACAGATGCACAACAAGCAGAAAGATAACTGAAACATGGGAAGCTTAATGACTACAATATATTTAGAGTGGATGACAACCTGAGGGCTAAATTTGGTAAACTATGTTCATTTCCTGCTTCTATGCACGCAATTGGTAATGATGAGGGGAGTCCATCCTTGGACGCCTCTTCAAAAACAATTGTTATAGCATCAATATATATTATGATATGTGGTATATGAGCTGGAGACACATTCTGCAAAACAACAAATGTAACTCTGTAAATAAATGCACAAAGAACATTCAGGGGAATACTTGAGACGCATAATATCAATGATACATATATAACCATATTATGTATTGATCATAACTCCTTTAAAAAAAAATTATGGAATCAAACCTTTATTTGAACACATAAAAGGTCATCTGTATTGCAATCAGCAGCAAAAGACTGGATTTCGACAGGCTGAACAATTTCAAGTTTTCTCCTCCATCGTCTTCCTGGAATATGAATTCCTTTCAGTCCACAACAAACAGAAAACCTCTCTTGCTCCAAAGAGACACCTCGAAAAGATAAAAGGTCACGGCCCCCAATTAGTTTACTCTTCGAGGACTTCTGATTTGAGAATTGATCCCAGTTTTCAAGTTCAAAGTTTGGCTTTGAACTTGCAGCTTTGACAGGTGCTGGAGGTGGTGCAGTATTGTGAGGTATCGCAGACATAGAGTAGCTTCTAAAATGGCCAAAGGAGAAAAGCTGAGAGCCAGATGAAGCAGAAACATTAGATTTCTGCGACATGCCACCAATTCCTGCATTGGAAGAAATTAAACGGGGAGGAGATAAAGGGCGGGCAACAGCAGGAACGGTGTTATCCAAAGGAAGCAACCATTTCAACAATTCTCCACATGGATCCAGATTTGAATAACCTAAGTCATCCTGGTTCTCAAATGACAATTTCCGCTCTTGGTATTTCTCAAATTGAAGAATTTCCAATACAGGATCTCTCAATATGTCAACACCAACATTCACACGTAAAAGCACCTGCATCCTTCCCACAAGAAGACAGAATGAGAATCAGTAGTTAGAAAGAGTATAGAAATTGATACTAATATCAGGATTTGGGAACATTTATTTAGGCATTAAGGACTCTGAAAAAGAGAATGATGATATCAGTGAACCACAAACCATTATTCTGTCAGAAGCAATAGTTATATGAAACAAAAGAAATGTTAAAGCATATATAGATCAAAACCACTTGCTACTTAGGCTTGATATGAAATAGACTGGGAACAACCAAGTACTTATCCTAAATTGAAACATACATATATCCCACAATGGACACAATTGAAAATAGTTCATGATAACTTTCAAATGCAGACTATACAGTTTTTATGGACTCGGAGCTCCTCTTACATATACTGAACAGGTTGCATCGCACAACTGAGTCCAACATCCGTAAAACAGATGTAGCAAATTCTCTTCCTTGGGATCAAAAGCTAGTATAATAAATTAGTGTATATTAACTGAATCATGCTTAAGTGGACGGTGTCTTGCAGGATGAAGGTACCAATACTTCTTGGAGCCTACTAATGCAGGGTGTAGGCTCAAGAAAAAAAGAGGAACACAACCCATGAAATTTTCAAGTAGAAGTTTCTGCAAGTATGCACGAGAGCTCCAGAAGCTTTGTAATACATACCACTATGCTTCCATCCGAAAGAGAGCAGCACTTAAAGGTACCTCTTGCTATGCCTCCAGAGATATTGGAATCAAAATTTCCTTGATCAATGACTGCATTTATGCTAGAGGTAACAGTGTTTTGAGTTCCATTACCCAAAGAATTTTGACCCACCATCTCACAGTCACTATATTTGTCGGGAGATCTTTTCTTTGACCAGAGGGGATCACTAGACTCTGCAATTCTTACAAAAAAGTGAGAGTTTTCAAATCGTTGTAGCAGTGTTTCTGTTTGTCGTCTGTGATCTTCCATTCTGAGAAGGGACTCACTGGCGGAAACATCCTCTGATGGATCAATCTTCTCACTGGATAGATTTTCACCATTCTGATCTGTATTTTGATCTGGACTTGTATGCCTTTCCCCATTCATGGAATTTGTCCCATCATCCAAGTTTCCATTTTGCTTTTTAGGACTTTGCCATTTTCCATTTTTACTCATAACTGCTGCGACTTTAAAAGGAGTTATGGTTTCTGTATCCTGTTTATAAGCAGATAAGCATGCCAAGATACAAACTTGTTCACCTGTATAAAGGGCAGAGTTCAAGTACCATACAGATTACACAGTCTCTCATCTGAAGATACACGTGCATAGAAAACAAAATAAACGAGGTACTGAAAAAGTATATATACCTGGGAAAACAAAAGATCGGTCCAGAGTGCGTAATGAATGTACATCTGATGCATTTTTCCAATCACAAGGAAGATCCTCTAGAAAAAAAAATATCGAGTATTAGATGTCCTTCAGAAAACAAAAGGGAAAGAGGAGCACGTATCTATCGCATAAAGAATCTATCCATGTTAACCATCCAAATATGCATTTTGTAAACGAATGTCAAGTGCATTTTCTAGTATGTAAGATAGAACCATAAGCACATAACCATCCAAGATAATTAACAGATTATTTAATCTGGTTCGCATCAAATGAATTCATTACTAAGTTATGGTCCTCGTAACAAGATTGTAAACAATCTCGCGACTTGAAAAACTAAAATGATACGACAAAATCTTTGTACTCTAACCTTATGATAAGGAACCACAAGAGTTATGCTATAAAAACCCCAAGCTAGTTCCGTCTTGGGAAATGAGGAACTTAAAACTTCAAACAGAAGGACAGGGAGTTGATGTGTGAGCACTATCGCATTTCGGTTTTGGTGAATCAAACCTTCAAATTTGCAACTTCACATTCAGCTTACATAAAAATATAATTAATCGGACTCATAGTGGATATTCAAACTAGGCACCGTGACCAGACACGAATGCCAGAAATTGCAGTCGATTATTAACATAGAATGCTAGATGAATTCTTCTTTCAATAAAAATCGTAGTGCATACGTGCTATATAATACGTTATATTGCACATGAAAAGTAAATGATCACCATTTTATGCAACTATATCCTAATCTTTAAGCATGGAAGATACATCCATTCATGATAACACATCAACCGATAATCAAATTCAGACATTAGTGAACTGTTATAACAAGGACGCACTGCATGGAATGGTAATCCACCCTTCTTCCTCAGAGACATCAGAGTGCTTCACTACACCAGCACAGCCGCTTTTCTCCTTACGACCAGCAATGCTTCCATTTTCACCGGTAGATGCATCAGCCTCCTCGTCATTCTCATCAACTACAGAATATTGCGGAAATGGATCTTCAGAAATCAGGCCCTCCAAAGTTACAGCTGGCTTTGGCGCGTAATAAGCAGCCGGAGGAGGTTCTTGAACAGATGGTCGCTCTGCAGGCACGGTATGAGTAGATCTGAGTAGAAAATTCATTATCGCATCTACAGAGTATCTGCAAAATCAAGATGCGTCCAGTAAACTCGTAGTTGGATAATGGAAATTATCGATCATGCCATTTGTCAATCATTAAGCATGTAAGGCAAACAAATTGAGAAAAACAAAAGATAAAGCGGTGAAAACAAGCGGTCTTCGGGTCTACCTGATCGGAGATCGAGCCGGAGAAGCTCTGTTTGAGAAGTGGAGGATAGATCCATTGGTGGCGGAGCGCCGGGCAAAAGCAAATCGGTCGATGGGCCCTTTAATATGGGCTGGGCTTTGCTTGTACAACACTTCTTCGGCCCCAATAACCTGGAAAATTTTGGTTTTTTTTCTTTCTCTTTTTCAGAAAAAAATGAAATTTTATGTTAATTTTTTTGAGCTCCTCTTAGTCAAGAAGGTATACCTTTAACCAGTTAAGCTATATTGAATTTGAAAAATTTTAAGTTAATTTAACCCTTATAGTATGAGCAAAATTTGAATTTGGCCTCTATAATTTTAAAATTGAATTTAGTCTTCATGATTTAAGCTAAGCTTCAATTTTTTTAAAACCAACTTGACTTCGATTTGATCCTTATAATTTTAAAAATTTGAATTTGGTTCTTATAGTTTAAGCTTATGCCCCGTTTACTTACCTTCAGTCGGAATCAAAGAATGAGAATGTAAATTTTCATTCTCTTTGATAATGTAGAATTAAGGAAAGATAATAAAAGAGATAATCCACCGCAAATTTGAGAATCTCATTCCCTATCTATGGAACCTCAACTATATTCTTTAGTTAATTTACTTATTTTATCTCTCATTTATCTCGCAATAAAAGAAAATACAGCTTTTTCTCCTTTATGAAAAATATGCACAATTTTTTTAATATATATTTTTTAGTTTGTAATTAAAAATATATTTTTTAATTAGTTTTTATACACACATTTTTTTTCTAATACTAAAAATTATATCAATTTCTTTTAGGTTTTTGTAATTTTATTTTAATTAGTTATTATTTAATATAAAAAAAATGATAAAGATAAATTTTATTATTATTAATATAAGGTAAGTCTAGTAATTTTCATATCATGTTTAATTGATTAGAAATACAAAAAGGTATTATTGTAATCAAAATGAGATGAATTAGTTTTTTATTCGCAACCCCTAGTAAACAACATCAAAGAATCCAATTCTCAATTGATTTGATTATGGTTTGCTTGAATCTAAAAAATAATTATTAAATGTTATTTTACCCTCGAAAGATCCAACTTTTATTTTACCCTACTTAACATAAAATAACAGTAACTATTTTCTTTTTTTACCCTACTTAACATAGTTACTCAAATGTCAAATTCAACGTAACTCAATTGGTGAAAACACATCTCCCAACAAAAAAGTTATGGGTTCGAATCCTCACTCACACATGTTGTTGAACTAAGAAAAATAGTTATCCAAATAAGATAAAAAGCAGCTAAGTAAAAAAAAAAGTTTGATTATGTCAAATGACGATTCTTTAAGTTTGACAAAACTATATGAATCGAATTAAAACTTTTTAAATCACAGAGATTAAATTGATGGCTAAATCTAACCATAAAGACCAAATTGAAGCTAAACTTGAAATATGGAGACTAAATTGAAAAATTTTAAATTGTAGGAACTAAATACAAACTTTGTACAACTAAAATTATAATTTAACCGCAGTTTTATTTAAATCGCTAAAGAAATATTTCTTATCATCCACCGTCTCGGCATTTTGAACCCACAATTGTTGAATTACAAAATAAAAAAGCAAATGGGGACTTTGGGAGTGGTTTTGGAGAGTTGATTTTGGGGTGATCCATAGAAAAGATAGGGATTTTGTGACGCTTGGCTTGACTTGGCAAGCACCAGGTTTCGGCTCTGCGATTCGAAAAAGAAAGAGAGAGAAGAAATTTAATTTCAAAGTCTGGAATCGGATCGTAATTGTGACGAGGATTTGGATAAGAGCGAATGAATTATTATTAAACTGTCTAACCTTCTTCCGCATCTATACGTGGACACTCTCTGTCACAATGATTGGGACTCCGGTCGGCGGACTCTTTCAAATTCCTATGTTTTTCGGTAATTCAGCGGAAAGCTACCAACAAAATTACCCCAGTTTCTCCATAATTTACATTTTCTTTTTGATATAATCACGAGTTCTGAACAATGGGGTCAATGTAATCATTCTTTAATCTTTTTGGCCAGTGGAGGGAATAATATTAGCCAGAAATATTGTGGGCAATTCAATCTTTGCAAACTTGTGAACGCCATTGATTCTGCTTTCCTTTTCTTCACTCCTGTTTTGATATTTTTCATTTCCCAATCACGACGGTGTGATGGGCAATTTCTGAATCAAATTTCATTTCCATTTCCTCATCGCAACCAAATACGTGTAGTTCTGAAGAATTTTTATTCTTCATCATCACAATCTACGCGACATTTTCCCTTCTAATATCCCTCTATTCATGGTAATATGGACACTCGTAGTTGCTAACTTTACTCTCCTAGCGAGTAGCCCCTTGAATTTATTGAATACCTGAGTTGATACGGGTCGATTGTAGGTTTTTATTAATTTTTTTTTCCTTTTCTTCCTCCTTGTTTTTATACATCGCAGTTGAAAGCTTCTTCGAGAAACTGAACCCGCGGTTGGAGTGCCACATGGGATTGGGACTAATCCGAATATCGAGGAAGAAACGAGATTCAGTACTACAAGTTGAAGAACCAGGAGGATGGAATTGCAAGTGGGTTTGTTTGAACAATCGCTTAACGGACGTTATTCGCTCTGGGTCCGTGAAGCTCTTAACGATTTGCCGGATAATTTTACAATCACTGATCCCAGCATAGCCGGTCATCCAATTGTGTTTGCGAGCCGTGGATTCTTGAAGATGACTGGATATTCCGAAGACGAGGTGATTGGCAAAAATGGGAGGATGTTTCAAGGCCCCAAAACATGTAGGAGTTCAGTGATGCAAATTCGCGAGGCTATTCGGGAAGAGAAGGCGATTCAAATTAATTTACTAAATTATCGCAAAGATGGGACACCCTTTTGGGTCTTTTTCCAAACGAGCCCCGTTTTCAGCAAGGAAGATGGGCGGATCATTCACTTTGTGGGCGTTCAGGTGCCGATTAGGAAGAACCTGAGGAAATCTACATGTGGGTTCGTAAGAATTGAAGGTGTTCCATGCGAGAATGAATTTAAAGCGTGCAAAAGCCTTTTAGGGTCCTGTCGCCGGGAGTTGTTCACTGATTCGATCGCGGAATTAGGTCGTTTTTTGAACAGAGATTTACCACCGGATTCCAATAGTAGAGGTCTGTTTCTAAATTATACTTCAAATCATCTACTGTTTGCTCATGTTCAGATTTTGGAGATCATTTCGTTCCATTTTTCTTATTCTTCTTTATTTCCCCTCGAATTAGTAAATTAATTTCTATCACATGAAGAGCTTGGTCCTGTGTTCTCTGCAAGTAATGCTTCAACTGCCGGCTATTTCTCTCCTTCACCTTCTTCTTCTCACTCTCCTTCTGCTGTCATTGAGTAATATTTTATTTATTTATTTTTTTAAACACAGATTGCATTTTCTATTGAGGCAAAAAACAAGTTTATGTTCTCCTACCATTCTTCATTCAAAGTTCTAGTCACTTTTCCATTAGTTGTTATTTTTTTGTTTTCATCTTTGGTTATAATATTGGCCGTTGAGTTTCTACTGAGTGGATATCTCATAGGACTAGAGATTGAAGAACCATGTGAAGCATGTGATGATGAGAAGCAAAGAGCTGCAATTGCTATTAGTAACATCTTATCTGTCCTAACTCATCACAGTGAGGTTAATGGAAGATTGGTTTGCGAAAGTAGATGCAGCTTGCCTGGGGTGGGCATTCTTTGTTCATCCTTGAATTCGTCTCTCAATAGAATCAAACAGAGCTTTGTATTGTGAGTTATTCCAGACAAGTACTTTTGTTTATGCTCATATCTTATGCTTTTTAAGCGAATCCGCTGTCCTGTTTGCTTTTGGTTTCATGCTGTCTCTGTTGTTTTGCAGAACTGATTCACACTTACCCGACATGCCTATAGTTTATGTGAGTGACGAGTTTTTGAAATTAACAGGTGCTCAGAATTGATGTAACTTTATCATATTTAAGATGTTAATACTGGAAATATTCTGATTGAATAATACATTGCAATTTTTCTTGTCTTCCCCATTACAGGTTATATTAGATGTGAAGTGCTCGGGCGCAACTGTAGATTCTTAAGTGGAGTTGACACAGATGCTTCAACCCTACTTCAGGTATTTGATTTTCTTCTTCTGAAATATAGATTTTTCATCTGAACTTGTGACGATTTAATCGGAGGGTTCGAGGAGCTTATAGAAATCATTGTTATGAATCTCATTTTCTTCACCAGATAAAGGAAAGTCTTCAATCCGAACAAGCTTGCACTGTACGGATTTTAAATTACAGGTTGATACTTAATTACAACCTTTTATACTGATGCATAATTTGAAGTATTCAGATTAAAACTAAACTTGTAACTGCTCTATCACAGGAAAAATAAGAGTTCATTTTGGAATCATCTCCACATATCTCCTGTCCGTAATGCTTCTGGCAAGGTATTGTTGCTTTCTATTCACAAGATTGATCGAAATTTTGCGATTCTCTTATTCTACTCATGTCCTTACATTTTCAGAATTGAATTAAAAAGTTAATTCAGTATAAAATAACTAGATGAATTCCCCCTTTACCAAGTGGAGTTGAGGGTAATGGCAAAAGTGTCCAAGTCAATGCGAGAGTTTTAAAGAACTTCTATGTAACTTTTTCTTAAGAATAGAGGTAGCATTTTTCTATAAGCTCCCTTCCTATGCTAGATATCGTTATGCCTTATTAACCTTCTTGGACGAGCACTGTTATACTAGGACCATCCTTAGTCATTTAGCTTCTAATTCAGGGATTGGTTGGGAGTTGCTGTCAAATATAACGCTCAATTTTTATTTGTAGAAGTGTAGCACTGTTTTGGATGATTTAATAAAGATTAAAGTTATTATTATGATCAAGATTACCATGCTGCATTTGGAATCACGATTTACAAGCCGCGACTTGGAAGGAACAGTAACTTTAGTAATCAAAGTATATAACAAGAAATTTAATACCCACTATCAATCCACCAAGCTATTGTCTTTACCAAGTGAATGGTGTTGTTTGCAGGTAGCATATTTCGTGGGTGTTCAGATGGATGAAGATGATAAGAAGCAGGATGAACATGGGATGAACCTTAAGATGAGGCAGCTTAGCACTGTGGGTGCAGTCAGGGTAGCCGTGAGGAGCTTGTCGATGACCGTTGGCTGTTCACAGGGCTAATCATTATGACCATCTCCCTTCTCCACGTTTTGAGTAGTAATAGTAATACTAAATTTTATCAGTAGTTACATCTTCTGAAGAGGTATATAAGATAAGACACTAATGTTCTTAAACGTTACTGTAAAGTTCACATTCTTTTAATATATCGAATGGAAAGTGTTTCAATTTAAGTTGAAACAGTGACTCACATGCTTATGATTTATGTGGTTAGGATCAATATCTGGTTCGACGCGTGAACTAGTATTGTTATTTAGAATATGTTAGTGGCTATGTTTATAATTTGACTGTTATTAGTCTGATTGAATAATGTATAGAACTCACTGGACATGCAAATACCTGTCCTTTGCTGAAACCTGCTAGACGAACAAAATTGTTATAGCTTTGTGGACTGATTAAAGTTAAATATTTTTCATTGGTTGTTGGTGAGTTGTGTTCGATTAGGTTAGAGTGGCATTGTGAACCTAACCCAATTTTGGTTTGTAAGTTTTTCTAATTCAAATGACTCTCAAAGGAGTGGCTCGAGGCACTTTTAAAGGTGCAGATTTTGACATGGCAAATGATACGAAAGGTGATTTCTTAATAACTTGTTGATCCTTATTCCTCTTTTCCCCATATTTTAAAATTTCTTGCTTAAAGATCGTTGCAGATTCATGAGTTATGATTAAAATTACATCTTGTCGTTGCTGTTCATTTGCCGCATATTTAGGGATATTTGCATTCTGTAGCCCTCCAAGTCTGTTATACCTTCCACTCACCCCATTATACCGATTGTTATTTATCAGCCGTCACTTTTGGTATGTAAATGACATGGCAATCAAGTATTTGAGGGAATATCATCTATTTGAAAATTCACCAACAAAAACATTCAATGACAAGACATTGATAAAAAAAGATGCCTGGTGAATAGTTAACTCTCTCCCATGCATCACAGAAATTCACTGATACACAAGTCATTTCACATGCCAGTTACCACATCTACCTGCTCTGCCTAGACGAAAAATTTACCGTCCCATTCCATCTCATGCCAGCTGAAAGATGAGAGCATTAGCAGTGTTTATGAAATTTCTCTCCTCTGGATGGGGGGTATTAAATGTGTAGAACACTGTAAGTATTATTGCATCATATATATGTGTGTGTGTGTTTCTGTGAGTCGTTTCACCTATTGTTGTGATTTTGGTCTGTACTTGTACTGCATGGCCCAAAATAGGTAGTGCACAAAATTTAATCCGCTGAGCACACACATCAACCAGTAGAATTTTTCAAGGTGATAATGGTTTATGTTTCTTCCAGATAGCCATGGTTGGTGGTCCGAGTTACCTGTGACATTGTTGACTATGGATACGATCACTGAGCTAAGGTAGTAACCCATAGCCAGGGAAGCCCAGGAGAGAGATGTAGCCAAGGATCTCATGCTTGAAGGGGCTTCTGTGAAGAAAAATTCTAATGATCCAGCCAAGGAGAAAAGATCTGCTGATCCCAGAAACAGGTACTGGATGGCGATCCAAAGGAATGAGACTGGCAATGGTTGAGCAGAGTCGAGCAGACCATTTTCGGCGGCTACTCTCTTGCGCTTCGTCTCGACAGCTGCTGCAACTGCCATGGCTCCAATAGAGAGAAGTAACCCAACTCCTATCCTCTGGAGATGAGTGATACCCATTTCGGTTTTAGTTATTCTTCGAGTAAATGGGATGATTATGTGATCGTATATTGGGGCAAGGAGCATGATGAAGAGAATAGGGAAAATGGGAAGAGATGCTGGTGGAACTTTAAAGGAACCTATTTTGGTGTCCATTGTTGATGCTTGTTCAACCGAAAATGTAGAGAGCTGAGCTACACAGCAGTTGAGTATGATGGTGCAAGCAAATATAGGTAGAATTTTCAACACAATCTTGACTTCTTCCACTTCTTGAACTGTACATTCTAATGCTGAATGGAATGACTTGTTCAGAACTGCATTATTCAAAAACTTGAGACTCTTTGACGGTTCATTCACCACATCTGTTGAATCTCTTCCTTTTGCATTCTGTTTAACTTCCTTGCCATCAAGAACGGGGCTCATGGCCATACTGGCTATCGAGTTTCTTGAGTTACTGCTAATGCAGCAACCAAACGTTGCAGCAACTAAAACCTGCGCTCAGTCAGAAACACAAATTTCAGTAGTTGACTTTATTTTGTCTCAAAATTCCCTTAATTTCATTTTCATGGTGTATACCTTGCTAATTGTTGTGAACGGACTTCCATTAGGTATTTTGTTGCGGTAAAGAGGGGAGCCTGCAAAGAAGACAATGATGGACAAAAATATGCCGAGCATTGCAATTCCAAAGCCCCACTCCCACCCTTTGTTGTCTTCAACCCACACCACCAATGTGACTGCAATTAGGCCACCACATGAGAGACAAAAGACGAAGTAATTGAAGAATGTGGATCTTCTTTTCCTCCCCTGTGCGGTACTGTCATCAAACTGCTCCGCCCCATGCGACGGCAGCGACCCCTTTATGCCGCCGACGCCCAACGCCACCAGATATAGCCCCCCGAACAGCATTGCTGCTTTTCCGCCGCTCGCCTCTTGGCACACGGCGGCGTGGTTCGCTTGATGATCGCACGCAGGAGGCATCAGCGACGGCATCTTTGCTTGTATTAGCAATATTGTCAACCCCTGTTCAAATGCCGGGTTTAGATTTTCCATCATTATTATTATTATTATTTTTATAGAGATATAATAATACTTAAATTATAAGTTTTGTACGACTTTCAGGGTTGTATTTATTCAATTCATATATTGATAAAATATTTTAATAAACTATTGAACTTTTAACTGTGTGTCATTAGTCAAACTAAGTATAACTCAACTGGTTAAAGACATATCTTTCTAACTAAAAAGTCATGGATTCGAATCTTTCTATTCTTAGACGTTGAACTCAAAAAAAAAAAAAAAAAATTGTATGTCATTAAATGTTCAAATTTATTTGTTGAAGAAGTTTTAAACACAAAGTTGACGAAAGAAATTTATTAGATACATAATTAAAAATTTAAAGATCTGTTAGAAAGTTGGAAACTTATTAAAGTACAGCTTTAACCTAAGAGAATTTAAAACCCTATTAAAAATATTTTAAAAAACAAATATACCAATAGAAGAGCTTGGCGAGGGCGAAAGTGATATGTATGGGAAATGAAAAGATGGGTAATTGGAGTTGAGGAAATGCAATCAGCCAGGTGTCAGTACTTCATACTCATTATTCTCAATCAGAAATTGACACTAAGGTGAACTGGGTTGGGTTGGGGCCACGTGTTCCTCTCTCACTCATCCTATTGGCTGCCGTTTACCTATTTATACGGACAACTTTATTTTGTCGTTTTGACCATCTCATGTAGCGTTTTGGACATCCTTCAACGAAAAACTAAAAACTAAAAACTAAAACTAAAACTAAAACTAAAACTGTCTTCCACTTCCCTCAGATACCTGTCTCTCACGTACATGAAATTTCCTTTTCATACTCTAAATCCTACCCGATTCGTCTCCTATCAATGGGAAAATTCAACAAACATTTTAATCGACAATTCATTTCAAATTTCAGATCATCTCAAGAATATTTTTAATTCAAATTTAAGTGACATATTAAAAAAAATTATTGATATAATAATTAAACCCCATAAAGTCTTATCTCACAATAATTGAAATAACTTAATCATATTACGACAATGAAATAAACAAATCACCAACGTCATTCATATCTTTAAAATAATCTCAAAAGTCTTCAAAATATCTCCCTAGAAGGGAAAAAAAAAAAAACACAAATCAAGCTCGAATTTTGAATAAACTAGAAGGGAGAAAGCTGAGTGACAACATCAATACTAATGTACGAATGAAAAGCTTATTGGGAATGGGGGAGGAAAAGAGGACGTTAAGGGCCACATGAAGATGACGATGGTGATGAGAAGAATAGAATAGGGCATTAGATTGGGAGCAAAAAAATGTTAGACAAAGACGACCATAAATGGACAACTGTACAGAAAAAGAAAAGTGTGTGTCTGTTAATGATCAAGTCCAAGGGGGAGCTATGTTTTTTGTTTGTTTTACGAGTATGATGTGGACAGGACATGGAGACACGTGTCGCAATACAAAACAGAAGATCAGTCAGCAGCGTGGCAGCATCCCATTGGAGGAGGCCGGAAGAGTTCAGGACCAATGGCCTACGAATGGGGACAAAGACTGAACGAGGAGTAAAGAAACTAATAACATAACATAACATAACGAGGAAGCTAAAACAAGAATTTTGAATAGTAAATTTCGTTTGCGTTTGCGTTTGCATGGTAATAAATAAATAATCCAGTACGACCCACACTTTTGGGCTCTGGTGGGTCCCACCCTTCTGTCGTCCTAATCATCATCAAGTCGATAATCTATTTACTGATCAGCCCATCAGCTCTAAAGTTCTTTCCTTTTTTTTTCAACCAAGGGAGGGGGCATCAACAGTAAGCTCGTGATCCCTCCTTTCTTTTGTATATAATACATAAATATCTATCCTATCAACCCAACCCCATAAATGGAAAAAAGGAAAAAAATCATTCATGAAGCTAAATATGCTTAAGTAGATTAGATTGAGTCGGTGGGTCGAAAGTTTCAGCCTGATATAGTAATATACGAAGGGTAAAAATGTAAGTAAAAGTAAAAAGAAAAAGCAAGAAAGAAAGGGAGATTAGAAGAATTACGGACGAGTAATTGAATGGCAGCACTAATGAAGTAGATGTGATAAGCGGTGAAAAAGGCATCAGAAAGGAAGCCACCAAGGAGGGCAAGAAGGAAGGCAGTTGCCATGAAATCTGTGACATTGTTGGCCGATTTTGATGGAGAAAAGTGCATGTAGTGCGACAAGTACATCACCAAGTTGCTTGCATTTGCCAAAAACGCCAAGTTCTCCAAAATCTCCACAACTACACACAGAACACGAACCCAATTCCCAATTCAATTAATTACCCAATAATTTATAATATAAACAATATTTAATAATAATCGTGCATACCCAAATCGAAGGATGCTGCAATGATTCCCCCATGGCGCCCTCTCTGTGCTGGCTTCTTCCTCCAGTCCACATACCCTTCCCACGATGATCTGCTTTCGTCACCACTTTCCTGAAACACAACAACGACAATCAATTAATCCCTCAGACGACAGGTGATTCTGATGATCATCGGCTACCTCAGACAACACCCACCATGTCTTTTTAATTTCGTCAGAGAAACAAAAAAGGGGGTTTAATTTGAAACCCTGGTACTAGTTGGGATGTGGGTCGTTCTTGTACTTGTAGAGAAAGAGGGATGAGTAGTGGTCGGAGATTTAAAGACTAAGAAAGGAGAGAGAGAGAGAGGGAGAAAGTAATGAATTAGAAGGAGAGAAGAGAAATGTGTAGATCAGCCTTCAGAAAATGACTTCCATTCCTCTCAACAAGAATAACATAATATATATATTGGAAAACAAAATTCTGTGTTGTAAGTATAAGTGAGCACTTGTATAGAGAGAGAAAAATTAAATAGAAATAAAAAAAAAGAAAAGAAAAAGGAAAAAAATAAGAGAGTTTAATTTTAATAGGGGGTTTTGGGGATTCTTGGGTTCAAAAAGGGTTTACTAATTGGTTTGGCATAAAAGAAAGGGGAAGAAAGCAAGAGATAGGTAGATATAGAAGCATCGTATCCCTCCACTCAAACCCCCTATTCAACCAATTACTCCCCCTCTTGGATACCCTTTTGTTTGACCCATCAACCAAAACAAAACAAACCCTCCCTTACGAAATAATATTTGGCTGCATATCGATTTATAATTATTTGATTATTTTTTAAAAGAGAAGAATTTTTTTTTATTTTTGCACTTCTCTGATCTCTTAGTTATCAAATTTTTAATGGTAGTATTATATATAAGGAGATTCATGCATACCACTATTAAAAATTTGATAGCTATTTATTTATTTATTTATTTTTTAATTTTTTTACACCATTCTCTCATTTGTCAAATTTTTAAGGTTAATATGCAGCCTAAAAATATTGTTCCCTAATATTTATACCTTTTATATCTAAAGTTCTTTATACCCTCTCACCCCACCCGCCTTGTGGGTTATTTTTATTTATTTTAGGCATTTCTCAAAAGTTATGCAACTTTCTCAAACTCCTTCTCTGCCACAATTATTTTTGGTAGCTTACATTTTCGCTTATTAAATTAATATTATAAACTCCATTTTTTTATTATCAATTTGAACATAATTTAATTGGTTAATTAAAACATATATTTTTTATCAAGTATTCAAAATTCGAATACTCTCTCACACG
>JAOANK020000007.1:2810861-2821985 GCA_026257165.2 Telfairia occidentalis
TGAGTTTGTGGCAGGTCTTCGGCTTCAAGCTTGTTGATGAGATTTAGCTTTGACTTGAGTCTTCGGCTGGTAGCTTGTTGAAGATCTTCTGTTTGTAGCTTGTTGAAGATTTTGGCTTGTAGCTTGTTGAAGGTGATCTTCGGCTTGTAGCTTCTTGAATGTCTAATCTTTGAAGTCTTCAAAGTCTTCAAATTCTTCTATCTTCGATCTTCAAAGTCTTTAAAGTTTTCAAATTCTTGAGAGTTTCAAGTCTTCAAAGAGTCTTCAATATTTTACGAGTAAATTCACCATTCCACAAGTTTTCCATAGGCTTTATGTGGGTTTGAGCTTAGTTGGATTTGAGCTCATTGTTTGGACTTGGGTTTATTTTAGTTTTGGGTATGATCCTTTCTTTGGGCTCAATTTTCCAAAATAAGTTTAAGCTAAATTTAGGTTTTCGGCCCAATTACCTTAATAGACTTACATTTATCGAGTCTAGCCCAATATTTATTTTTAACTAATTTGGGCTTTCCGGCCAAATTGTCATTTGATCTTAGACCACATCATAATTTTAATTTAGTCCGACTGATTGGTGCTATCGACTATTAAAAGGACACGTGACTTCTTTTGATTTGCCAAAATTTCTCATTCTAACGTACATCACATTCCATTATTTGTATTGATCTTTTTAAAAAGTTTAGGAGTCGATCTTGCCAAAAATAATGTTAAAATGCCATATTTCCATGCCTGTAATATTTTAAAAAAAAAATCTATAAAAAAGCACGTGTAAAAAAAAAACTCCCCATAAAAATAAGCCGGATGGATTTCTTTTTTTTTCTTTTTTCCTTTTTAGTTGAAACAAAACTAAGACACTTTTTTAAATAAATAAATAAGCAAGAACAATTTGGTAGGCCGGAAAAAAAGAATGCAATTGCCTTCAGTATCTAAAATATTTATTTATCGAATTTAAAGCCAATAAAATTCTAATTTTTAGTTTTATTTCTTCTTTACTTGATAAAAATTTAAAAAAAAAAAGGATAAATTCGGCATTTTTATCATGCCTCATACTCACTTTTTTTTTTTAAAGAAAGAAATTTTTAAACATAAAATTTAGAAGGACTATTTAAGCTAAATATATAAAATGGTTTTCAATTTTTAAATAAAAATTTCAATTTCGTGTGTAATCTTTAAAAATGGTCAATTTTATATTTAAGGTATTTGTTGGGGTAAAAAACCACCAAGACATCTCGAGGATCCTGGAAGCGCTACGTATGTGGTGCCATCTCAGACAGAGCGGAGGTGAAAAGAGGTTAAGCCCAGTTCGGTAGGATGAGCTCGGCGGGATGAGGTGAACTTAGAGTGTAATGCCCTTTTCAAGATTCACATCGGACAAAAGCGCGATTGGGAAAGATTTACTCCCCCAAATTAGGTCTGAGGTCACATTGAGTGTGGTCATCACCACCCCACCTCACCCCATCCCTTTTTTGCAGGTTTGAGATCATCCACGGCTCAGTCCACGTCACTCTCAAGAATTTTTGTGCATCAACAGTTATGGATTTTTTTAAATTAAGCTTTAATTGGTAGAATTTGCTAAAACAAGGAAGTGTCATTAAATTATCATTTTATTAATAAATTTGTCTATATGGATTCCTCCGAGATCATCCACTGCTCAGTCCACGTCACTCTCAAGAATTTTCGTGCATCAACATTATTGATTTTTCTTAACTAAGCTTTAATGGGTTGAATTTGTTAAAACAAAGAATTGTCATTAAATTATCATTTTATTAATAAATTTGTCTATGTGGATTGCTCCGAGGTCATCCACTACTCAGTCCACGTCACTCTCAAGAATTTTCGTGTATCAGAAGTATTGATTTTTTTTTAATTAAGCTTTAATTGGTAGAATTTGCTAAAACAAACAATTGTCATTAAATTATCATTTTATTAATAAATTTGTCTATGTGGATTGGGCCGGCCCAATGTCAACTTTCTGGACCTATAAAAAAGCTAGCCCAATGGGTTTCATCCATATCTTTTCATTATTGCTTTATATATTATTATTATTCTTAAAATTATCGCCCTTTCATTGTGGGTGGAGCGAAAAAAGAAATAGAAGAGCATTTAAAAGTTGAAATTAACAGATTATATGTAAATAAAGTTTGAATATAAGTTTTTGCCCCCTGTAAAAAATTTATGGCTCCCCTCACTTTAACTATCTTATCCATTAAAAAGTTACTTGGCAATGAACTATATATGATTGATTATTCTCACGCTGATAATGAGAATACGTGAATTATTCACCTCAAATCCTAATTATTTTATTTAACTTGAATGATATTTAATAATTAATTTTTTGAATTAATGATAAGTTTAGTCTAATCCTATTGATTTTTTTTTTAAATGTCCTCATAATCATTAACTTTTTCAAAAACCAGAACAACTCTACTTTCATAATATTACACCATCTTTTCTATAATAATACTTAATGTCAACTATCTCAAATAGTATTCACAGAAACAACTCAATTGGTAAAAAAAATAGTTAATTTAAATATTAAAATAAAATATTGATGCACCTTTCATGAAATATATATAAAAGACAAATTTATCATTTATGTAAATACTAAACAAAACTATAATTTAAAAACAAAAAGGGTCGAATCCAAACACGAGGATATCGGCCCACGAAGAATAGTCATAGTCAATAAGCCCCATTATTTGGACCTTGTGAAAATAAAGCCCAATCAATCTCCACCATTGCGTTCAGGTTTATTTTGATTGAGATTAAATATGCTTTTTTAATTAATTTCTTAAATTACTGCATCCCCTAATTTTATGTGCTCGACAATCCACTTCATTTTTGGTTTCATTAGAGAAACTTTGTATTAAAAATATCTTATTCCTCTCTTCTCGTTTTGTGTACGATGTAAGTTATTCTTTAAAATTTTCAATATAACATATATTGAGAAGAACAAATATATAGGGTATTGTAAGATCCAATTAATTGGAGTTGAATGTCGCAGTAGTGACAGCACCGATTACATGTCGTCTAAGAAGTACGGACGTGAACACGGGATATGGATACGGATACAATACGATGTGGCGATACGCTAATTTATAAAAAAGAAAGACACAGATACGTTTAGGATACATTTTTTATTTATTTATTTTTTAGATATATGTGTTTATATGCAACTATTTATTACTTCATAATAGATAAAATATTTAAAGTTAACATATAAAATGAAATATACATCACTAAAAAAAAGTATAAAATGTCAAAGTCTTTTGACAATAATTCAACCACAAAACATATTATCTAACAAATTTAACTTACAAAACAAAGTTTACAACACAATTGAGTGTTCGAGAAGTATCCATGGATTGTTTGTTATCCATATTTTTATTTTAAAAATTTCTAAACATGTCTGAGAAATGTCTGTGGCGTGTCCATATAAAGTGTCTGAAAATAAAATAAATAAATAAATAATAGGACACATAATTTCACGTGTTCGACGATTGTTCGGACGTGTTCGTGCTTCTTTGCATATCGTTGAGTATTGAAAACAAACAATCGACCATAGATTATTGACCTCTTGATTGGGCAAATATGTATTTGAGCTATCTAGCGGAAAACCACTCCTTTCGGTCTAATATTTGTGAAAAACATTATTCGTTTGAATTTATTGTTGAGATCTCAAAATTAATGATCTCGTGACTTTATTTGATTAAACAGACAGAATTCATTTTCGTATAAGAATTTAGAATTAAAATAGGAATCCAGTCAATGTTATCTACTTATATAATAAATCAGAATGAGATATGCATTAAATTACCAAGTCCTCTAGGTAGCTCTTTAATTGAACCGCATCATTATTTTGTCTTTACTTTGCTAATTCGTTCAGATTAGGGATTAAGTTCTATTTTAATACTGTTGATTGAAAATATAATTAAGTAATTAAAAAATTAATTTCTATCCCTAAATTTGCTAAGGTATATCACCTTAAACTTCTAATTTCATCGAATTGGATCTTACACTAAGACAAATCTTGCAATCTTTACCTTAAATTTGAATAAAAGTGTGAATTTTCACCCATTGATAGGCTTTCTTTGATGACTTTCGTTTCAAGAGGTGCAAAAAATTGTGTGCTCAATAAATTATAAAAGTTATTTCTAAGACAAAATTAATGAAATTGCATGTAATTACCACACTAGATTTAGATATTTGTTTAAATTTGTAAATTTTGACAGATATATTTTTATGTTTTTGTGTGTGTTAAAATTAGTAGTTTAATGCACTAGAATTTGAGAGATTGTAAAAATTATTTAAGTCTATAATTCAATTTGATCAAATCGATAATTTTTTTTTTTTTGATAAAATTATAAATTTAGGGTGAATATTGAAAGAGTTTGTCGAATATAGGGTAAATTTTGATAATTATCCTAATATTTATTAATCGAAAACAAGCAATTTACGTGCTGACTAAGCAATCTTTTAAAGTAAAAATAAAACACAATTTATTTTAAACGTATTATTCGCATGGCATTTTTTTTCTTTAATTTTAATTGCTCTCTATATTGTGCAACTTTATAAAATAAATATATCTCATAAAATACAAATACATGTAGATAGATGAACACCTTCTATGCGAAGTAAAGGTCATAAAAGATGCAAACATATAGAAAAAAGAACCTAAAAGAATATGTATAGATAAAGAAAGTGTGAATTTGAATATAATTCAAATAAATATTAATGATTAACTGGTTAAAAATTAGAACTCTAACTATTTAAAATTTAAGAATGAAAATCAATTTCAATATAATTTAATTCGATAAGATATATGTCTCGAATCAAAAGATTGTTGGCCTCCGCACATAGTTGAACTATAATAGAAAAAAAAAAAAAAAGTTTTGGGATGAAAATGTAATTTAAATAAAAAAGGAAGAAGAAAAAAAAGAAAGAGAAAAAAGGTTTGAAAGGTTTAGCCCACTAGAAATGGATTGAAGAGAGCCCACGCATGAGCCATAGGCCTTAACACTCTCCGTCTCTCGCTGAATCTGGAAGCCCCTTAAATCCACGGCGCCTCCTTCCCCAATCGCATCCTCTTCCGCCCAGTAGAAACCTTTCAAAACCCTCGCACTGTCCCGCTCACCACCGATTCTTGGTGGTGCTCCGACGATCACCTTCTTTACCACCACCTTCACCGGTCTAAACAATGGCGGCTACCGCGCCCTCTGATGTTTCCGATGGTCCAGTCCTCAGCCTCATCAACAAGCGTCTCCGCGCACTTCGCAAGAAACTCAATCGCATCCTACAGATGGAAGAGGCCATTTCCCAGGGAAAGCCCATCAATAAGGAGCAAGAGGAAGTCCTTCGTTCTAAGCCCTCTGTCGTTGCCCTCATCGACGAGCTCGATAAGCTTCGCCAACCGCTATCGTCGGCTGTCTCTGAGGAAATCAACCTCGCTGTTCAGCGCCAGCAGGCGACTGTCTCCTCTCAACCCATCTCAACCGATGATTCGCCTTCGGAGGTTACGGACGACAAGACCAGTGACGACAAAGACCGGTCTGAACACGCTGTGGTCGAGGACCTTCTAAACCTCCTCTATTTTGGCTCTTTGTTTGACGTCAAGTCACAGAGCGATTTCACTTCGACGATGCTTACCAGGACGCACGAGAGGGGTTGCTGCCTCACTTACGATTATGTCACCGACGATGCTACCGATCTTCTTGCCGAAAGGGATTTGGATTTGATTTCGATGATGAGTGGGCTTTTGATCTCTCGCCCCGTAGATTCGAACTTGCCGCATAAGAATGCATTGGAGCGGTGCATCGAGCACGCAAAACTCTGGCTCACGAAGGCTGACCAGCCTATTGAAACCAACACGGATGTCACTTGTATTGCTTTTTTGCCCAATCTCCACACAATTTATTTATGCCTAGTTTTGTTCGGTTAATTTCGTTGTTTCATTTTGGGTATTCTGTTGATTTGTTACACAATTATGTAGATGCGAACTTGAAAGAGAGGCTGCACAAAATTATGGCGTCGGATTATTTCACTACCACGCCTGAGATTAAAGGTCCTGTTGAAGTAGCTGCTGTTGCTGCAGGAAACTATGCCAATTTCCAGGTTCCGGTGGCAGTCCATGAAGAAGATTTAGATGCAAAATTTCAAGAAACGGTATTATTGGATTCTCATACCATATGATGCTATATCTGCCACACGATCTCTTTAAAAATGTATGTCATGAAATGGTTTTATGCATTTGATCAATCGTGCGTCATCGTTTAATAGCTTAATGGCTTTCACCAAACTCTCTTTAAATTTTTTGTTTGAATAATGGAAAGAAAATGCTTTTCAAAAAGAGAGGATGGTCCTTTCCTATGGGAGTTTGATCTAAATAAGAAACCTTCCTATTGATTCACGGAGCTTGGAAATCTTTAGGTTCATTGCCAACTATTATGGGAGCTTCTTAGAATGTGCCAAAAGATCGCCTAGGAATTTGACGTGATGGAAATAAGACATTCCTAAAGTTCATAGAAATTATACAGGCTTCATCCTAGTGGGAGGCCCCTTGCCTTCGTTCTTAGCATTCTTCCAGTTTTGTCTAGATCGAGCCTTATTTCAATGCTCTGTAGTTTGTACCATCTTGGTGGATTAGCCAATGTTCATAGACCACCAGTCAACCTACCTACCCCCTTGCCTGTTCCTGCCCCTAGAAGAAAGTGCCTGCAGGCTGCAACCACCTCCCATTTGACCCTGTCTTGTCCAAAGCCTTTTTAGTTCCCATTTTCATGCCCACTCATCAGTTGAAGAAAATAGAACCATCAGTAACTGATGGGGTTGGGGGGAGGTGTTGGTAGCTTAATACGAGGAAATTGCTCTCTTCTTGCTAAATGATTCTGGAGATACTACATAGAGGAGGAAGCTTTATGGAGGATGGTTATTGAGCATAATTTGGCCCATCTTATTCTTCGCTCATCAGAATACCTTTGGAAATGTATTGTCAAGCATAAAGACCTCATTGTTTCTAAAATTAAATCAGGAGTGAGCAAAAAATTAATTGCTTACTCTTGGAAAGATTTATGGTTGGGCAATGCAGCATTATTTGGGATCTTTTTCTAGCTCCTCTTTATTCAATCAAAAAGACTCTTCTATCAAAGATTTTTGTTAGTCCACTAACCAACACCAGGACTCTAGGCATTAGAAGCACTCTCAAGGAAGATGAAATCCTTGAAATGGGCCTTCCTATCTTGTTTTCTTGTAAATTTCTAGCCAAACAACCACAATCTCATTGGACTTGACTTTTGGATCCCATGGCAGATTTACAGTACACTCCCTCATCACAGAATTGGTTAGCCACAACTCCATGTCAGGGTCCAAAAATGACTCCTCCTCTGTGCTCTTTCCTTGGGATGGTGTTGCCTTTGCAAGAAAGAATGAAAAACTCAAAATCAGGTGCTTGGCTGCTCCTTCTCTGGTAATTTCTGGAACTTCCATCCTGCACCTTTAATTGGCACGTGGCCCTCCTTTACACCAATAACCTTACATATATTTTTGCAGATTTTGGATTTTTTGGTTTGACAGGAACAATACAAATTTCATCCCGGAGAAATCATTTAATTGGGTTATAGGATTATTTTCCTTTGTGGCTCTTCTTTGGTGTGAAGTCTCTTCTCCTTTGAACCTTAGATTGGGAGATCCAACATGGAGTTTGGTTTTCCATTTCCTCCTTCATTTGTGATTTCGTATCATCTATGAAATTGTTTCTTATAGAATAAAAAAAGAAAACAAAGCATTACCCTTACAACATTAATTTGCACGGATCTCCCTAGTAGTAAGAATTATTGAGACAAATAATTGTATCAATGTTCACCGCTGTGTTTGGGTTGAATTACCTGACAGAGATGTGGCCACCTTTCTCAAATAAATTTTAGTTTGCTATATTTTTCTTTTGTTGGAAGGGTGCCTGGGAGATTATGAAGCAGAGACATTTTATTTAGGCCTTGGTGTTTATTGGATTGAAAATTGAAGTGTAAGCACCTTGATAGATCCCCTCTTAAATTCATATACTCACCGAGAAAAAGAAGTGCTGAATATATCAGCATAGCTGGGGGAAGATGAAACTTCTGGAAGGATTGAAGAGAGGGGTGGGGGTGGGGGGTAGTTAGCTATTCCGGGTATGGGTATATTGTCCAGCCTATTATGAGTGGAGGCCAGTTGTTGGCTGGATTAAAAGGAAAGAGTAAAGACTAAGGGAGGAGTTAGGGAGTTAGGCGCATGAACCTTAGATTGGAAGATTGGAGAGTGAGGGGTGGCACACCCTAGATTTCTGCCTCTTGCGCTTGTCTTTCATGTCAGTAAAAGTACTTGGGGAATATTATCCTGAATTCAGATTTCTGAGCCTACAACACTATGTTGAGCAATGAGCATGCATTTCTTTGCACACATGTTCTTTGAAATGTTAGAATACATATTTTATCTATCTTTTTATTCCAAGGATAGGGTTATAATTTTAGCATCTTTTTAAAATGTGTATTCTAGCACTGTGTTTCCACCATCAAAATTTTCCAAATTGAACATATGAATGTAGACTACTCATGGATATACACAATCTCAAATTTCATGGGTGTTTGCCTTGTCAGCTAAACAGAACATAATACAATTATTCAGTGACCATAAGTTCAAAGAAAAAGATGAAATTCTATGGCTGAATGTAATGAGCCACGTTTCAGTGCTCTTCAAGGTGTTCCCTATTTAAGGCTTTTTGTAATTATTCTTATGTACAAGTAATTTTAATTGATGTGCTTTTTTGTAAGCTCCAAATATAGGGGATCAGATTTTTTATTGTAACTTTTTACCAAATCAATGAAAACTTTTTCCTATACTACACATTGGATGTCTAAATCTTTATACACGTGAGCGTGTACACAAATCAGCATCTGTTTTTCTTCTGTCCTGTGTGTTTTGTGTTATTCAACTGAGAACGATTGTGTTAGCTTGTTGCATTTGTGCTGAGTGTTCATCCATGTTCATAATGCTGTTAAAACTTTTGTTAAGGATATTGTACATTGATGTTTTGATATTTTATGACCTTTTGTTTATAGAAATGCATCTAGGATGCACGACCTTACTTGAAGAAGATTTGTTCTATAGGTTGTATAATTGTGTCCTTGAATTTCTAAGGAGACAAGAAATGCATGTAGGATGCCTTCAGCGTAATTCAATTGAACGGGAAAAAATCTTCTTTTTGGAGAGGGAAAAGAGGGTGAAGTCAATTAAATATTAGCCTTTTATTTTCTAGAATTTTAGTTTTTTCTTAAGATCTAGTATTAATGTTAACAAAATTACATGCTTTGCTTTTTGAGAGATGTAGAGAATGTGGGTACTGAAAAATAAAATTGAGATGTATTGTTTGGTTTACCTTTTCTCTTCAAAGATGTCAAAGACCATTTAATGGTTTAGTGAACAAGCATTTTATTTTTCTTTGAAGCTTATATCTACTAGTATTTCAAAGTATAGTTTTATTTTGTTGAATAATGTTGATAGCCTTCGGAAATCAATTTTTTCTCTCAGGATATTCATTACATTCTGTCTTCTTTCCTAATTTGAATACTAAAATTGCTTAAGCCATGTAGTAATTTGATATATTAGTAGTTAAATTTGATGCTTTATAGCAGAATGAGCAATTGGCATAACACCTAAACATAAGGGTGAGCAATTGCTTGAAATTATTATTAGAAGTGCAAAAGTGTTTTGGTCTTCGATTGCTGTTATATATTTTAATAATAATCTTTTATTACTATTAATCTGTAGGACGTTGATGTGGGAGACTTCCAAGGAGATGATATTGGTGATGGTCAACCTGGTTCTGCTGACGAGCTGTCTGGGGTATGCTCTGCCGTACTACATTCTCACTTTCTGACCCCTTATTTTATAATACTTTCTGGGTATGTTTTTCTTTTAACATGGAAACTTTTGCTTTGCAGGATGTGCCAGAGACTGGAAATTCTT
This sequence comes from Telfairia occidentalis, assembly GCA_026257165.2. Taxonomy (NCBI): domain Eukaryota; kingdom Viridiplantae; phylum Streptophyta; class Magnoliopsida; order Cucurbitales; family Cucurbitaceae; genus Telfairia; species Telfairia occidentalis. Next base: position 2,820,855 of record JAOANK020000007.1, read on the forward strand.
CCGAACTCGTCGCACAGCAAGAACTGAGACCAGAAGGAGAATTGGAGCAGCAACACGTGGATGTAGATGCAAAAGAACAGCAGTATGTTCCTCGAAGGAACTACACGAACCAAAGAGGTGGGCGTGGTGTTGGTGGCCGAAGAGGAGTGGGATATTCTAATGGTCGTGGAGGTCGAGGCGATGGAAGGGGAGGAGGTTCCTACCAGAATGGACGAACCCGTTATTATGACCAGTCAGGAAACTACTATCAGAGGAACTACTACAATAGTAGAGGAAGAGGTGGGAGAGGTGGTGGCCAATCTTACAACAGTCATGGTTCAGCCCAAGGTGCCCCTAACTCTGCAAGCATTGGCGTGGCTTCATGACATTATTTATGTTCTTGGGGTGTTTCTCAGAAGTGGGTGGGTGATGCGAATGTTTGTTGCTTTTCATTATTCTCTCTCCCTCTTTGGACATTGGTCCTTGTTGAATTCACCATCCAACATCTTGTTTTTGTAGTCCTTAGTTTTGAAGGATCCAATGGAACCTGTATAAAAAGACAGATATCGCAAAACCATTTGATCCCAAGTTATTTTGTGGACATAGGTTGCTGATGTCTAGACCAATGTTAAGGAATGATATGGTTATCTTGTTTTAATTTATTTAAATATTCTTAGTCTTTAATCACATTTGGGGATGGCATAATTGAATTAGTTGGAACACTTGCCGAGTTTTCTCTGATATGAACTGAACCGAAATTCTCATTCTGGAGAATACGCCATTGGTAGTGGATTTAGTAATTGTCTTCCCTTATTTGGTGTTGACAGTGCTTTATAAATTACTTGGAATATAATAGTTAGCTCAAGGTTCTGACAGCTTTAGCATTTCAATGGGTGGCCCATTCAAACGAATTGCGTTCCAGTTTTTTTTTTCCCCTAAAAAAAATGAGAATTCTGAAGCAAGGCGGGGCCCCTTCAGATGACAGACTTTGTTTGTTTTTGTTGTGTTTTTTGATCTTTCAATTTACCAGATCGATAGCAGCGTGTAATTTTCATTTTGCTCTTTTTCACGTTTTTCAAGATTTGTTCCAAAATAAAAAAGAGTCTCTTCACAGGACAATTCAATTAACTTTTTTTTTGTTTGTTTCTTTTT
>JAOANK020000007.1:2841556-2851579 GCA_026257165.2 Telfairia occidentalis
TAAAAAAATAAATTTGAAAATAGAAATGTTTTATTTTTAAAATATAGAACAAAAAAATATATGAAATGTATTTGATAGGATTTGAACCCAAAACCTTAAATTTGACAAAGAAAGCATGTGACCAACAAATTAGGGGGTATATTGAATTTTTTAAGCAAAAAATATATTAAAAATATTAACAATCTTCAAATAACTATAGAGTTAAACCGAAAAAAAAAAAATCGAGGAGCATGAGTCCACGTGGATCCACCCCTGATTTAGCGTACCATGTAAAGCAGATCAATTCGTTAAAAAAAGATGAAACCAAAATTGTAGGTACCTGGAACGTGGAGGATCGGCGGGAGAATTTGGGGGTGGCGGGAGAATTCATTATTCCCGAGGGAGAAAAGTCGTCGGAATCCGCTGAAGAGAAGGCGGAGTTGGACATGGACCATGTCCTTCGGTTCATCAACAAACAATATTCCGGAACTTCAACCGCCGCTTCCACGTCCCACAAAATCCAGCCCTTGGTCGAAGAGAAACGCGGGTCGTCGTGAGTCACAGAGTTCCTCCAGGGCGGAGTAACGCCGTTAGCCCTCAAATAGGTACCGCACCAACTCATCAATTTCACCCGATCGCCGTCGCGCACCGGCTCCCACTGAACAAGCCAGGCGGCCAGTTTTTGGTGCTTGGTCTGATTCTGAACCACTACCTTCTTTCCCGTCGCGCCGAGTAGAAAATTGAAGTCCGTAGCGGAGAGGTAGCGGCCATGGCAGCTCCGGAGGCGGATCGAATCGGTTTTTCCCTCGACCAATTCCACTCCCCAAATCGCTCCGTCGGACGAGCTTTTTGTGCTCTGGCGAACGGTCTCGTCGTCGTCGTTGGCGATTAAGTACTTGCGGAGGTGACTCCGGAGTTTGACAGCCTTGACGCAGGTGAAAAACTCCATGAATTAGAATTAGAAATTGGAATGGATCTCTGCAAATGGGAGAAATTAATACCTCAATAGGAAAAAGGAGGCGGAGGAATTGAAGATTGAGAGTGCATTTTCAGTGGAGGAAGATGGATTTGATTGGGTAGTGAGGGCAGTGAGAGTGTGTGGAATGGAAATTGCCAATTGGGGACGGACGACTCAGTTCTCCAATAGCGAAAACTTTTGTCATAGGTATATTTTGATTACTTTGGAGAATTTTATTTGACTCATTATTATTATTATTATAGTCAATTTGTGTCTATCTTTATTTTTTTCTAAAGTACAAATCAAAATTCAATATTTATTAAACACCTTTTTGCATCTCGTAAATAGACAACTTAGATGATATCAACCAGCTAATATTCAAGTAGGGATTGGAGAGAATTTGATGCGAATGTTAACTTCTCGAGTCGGTGAGTTGATTTTTTCAAATTGTTTAGATATTAGAGTAGGAGACGCGCGCAACTTAAGAAAATGAAATACAAACTCTAATTAATGAAATTAAAAATTTATGTAAGAGAGAAAAAAAATCAAAGAAATCGATTTACCGATCCACCAATGAAGTTGCTCACAAATCTTCGATTAGCTTCATTGAATCCTTTTGTCTACTTGTTTTTTGTTTTTTAACTAAAAAATAGAGAGAGATATGAGTTGACGGATTTCCTTCTTTAATTTGTACGCATTTTAATTTGCTTAAAATAAATATAAATATGTTGATAGCCATTTATCATTTTTTAATTTTTTTTAAAATAGAATTAAAATTAAAAATTCACTTCGAGATAATTTAAAAAAACTTCTGTCTCCATTGTTGGAAAGTTATATTTAAAAAGTGTTTTATAATAGTATTCCAACAAAACAAATAAGTGATTATAAATCAACATATATATATATATATATTTTTTAAAGACTAAATTGTTATCAAATTTGGAGCACATAGGAATTTGATGGTTTTGAGTGGGTAGGTTTATTGGCGTTGTTTATTGACCATATGATATTAAAAAAAAAAGGGAGGAGAGAAAAGAAATTGTGGAGAATTTGGAGAGAAATTGTAATGGTAAATAAATTCAACTTCCAGATACTGTAAGTGACCATTTGATTATATTATAATGGGAAAATAAGGGGCTGGGCCACAAGCACAAATGCGACTGCCCATTTCTTAACGCATTATTTCATACTGCTCACGGCGGTATCAAAACAGTTTTTTGTTTTTTTTGTGTGTGTGTGTAAATTGTACCTAATTTAGCAAATGAATTATTGTGTCACAAGGGATGTACATTATTTTAGATTGAGTTCGAAAATTAATTTAGATTAAAGTTGACTTCATCTTTTCTTAATTAAATTGAATTGATTTGACTTTTGGGTTCAATAGTTTGAATCGATCCAACCCACAATAATATATTAAAAAAAATCATAAATTTATTGTAAAACTAAAATTCACTTATACTTCAAGATCATTTTAGTTTCAAACTTCAAATCCTAATACAAATAGTACTGAGTAGATTAGTTATTCGAAATTTTCGAATAAGACTTTTCGTTAACATTATTAATCAAAACATATGTGAAAGCTAACTAATTCTGCATATCAATCATAATAGGTAAATTTTGATTGAAACCTAATTAAATTAACTAACTCAACCCAATTTTTATGGATTGATTTAGTTTGGATTTATATAACTTAAGGAGAGTTGTTTCTTATAGGAATATATAATCTAAACACTTGGAATTGGTCCAAAGTATTAAAAACTCAATCTTACCCAACACGTGAACACCTCTAATAATTGATATGTACTAACATGAACATTCTTCAATCGTTAATGCACACTTTTTTTTAGGTTAGAAATTTAAATCTTCATCTCTACATTTGTTGAACTGGTATGTTTTGTTTTAGGATTCTCTCATCTTTATTATGGCTAACAAATTTTTTTTTTTTCACATATTCAAATAGTTACAAAAGATTGTATTGCGTCATAATTTCTTGAACTATTAGTTGCAATGACTAGATAGTAATGAATGGGCCTGCACATTAAATAGGGCCTCCAAATGTACATGTCCAAATAAATGTAGGGGTGCCTATTTATTTAAGATATGGCAAATGATCATAACATTAAAAAAGAAAAATTCATTATAGTCGATAATAATATCATTCACCATGGCAACATGAATGTTCTCTATCATGTATGCTTAGGAATGGGAGGATACCAAAAAGATTTCCATAAATGAAGATGGCAAGGTGGGCATCAATAAAAATGAATGACATTCTATCTTTTATCTCCAAATCTTTTCACCCTATTTCTCAAAATAAAATAAAATAATTTAACCCACATGCCGTGTAACTCAATAAAAAATCTAAAAAAAAATATTTTATCTTTAAAATATTAAAAATTTTATTTTTCAATAGACGTAACATGTTTCGTTTCTTGTTAACATGAGTGTAGTTCAATTATTAATCAGGATATTAATCTCAAAGTAATTGTTCAGTGGTCAAAAATGCTAATTCCTTCTTTAAAGGTTGATGGCTCGATCTATTATCTCCTTGTTTGTTGAACCAAAAAAAAAAAAAAAAATACTAATCAAGATATTAACAACATTTTCTAAATGTGAAAGATTTGAATCACTCCTCATCTTAAATTTATATTTATATTCTTAAATATCAAAATGAGCATAACTCAACTGACATATATTCTTGACCAAAGAGTTGAAGCTTCAAATCTCTATATGTAGGTATTGTTGAACTAAAAAATATATACATTCTTAAAAATTCTCACACATTATTTATCTTCAATGTTATCCACGATGCTTTTCATGAAAATTGGTTACAACAAATTAAAAGTCAACATTGTTTCGAACTAAAAAAAAGGTCAACGTTGTTTGCCAATATTTGTGGATATTAGTTGATATTTTTTCATATCCACATAAATAGGAAATTAATATCTGAATTTGTATGTTATACCTTTAACCTTTAGATATAAGTACTACAACAGATTGGTATTGATGTTTTAATAGAATATATTGCGTAGTTTAAAAAATGTTTCCACAATTTGAAATACGTAAGTAATACTTTTTCTTATATAAAAAGGAATAAGTATAATTTCTCGAAAATTTAAAAATAAATATAAATTATTCTTTAAATTGGTTTAATACTAAGAGATAATAACTACTTTAGTTTATGTAAAATAAATATCTTAACCACTAAATTATACTTTGGTTGACACAACAAGAAAGACTCTAAAAATAAGCTTAGTTTCAGTAATACGTGGGGTAGAGATTCGAATTCACAACAGTTTGGTTGGAACTCGAAAGAGATATGTTTTTATAAGTTGAGTGATACTCTATTTGACTAATTAACTTAGTTTAATGAACTCATATTTCTCCCTTGTAGAAAAAAAATTATATAGTTCACATTCGCATGATTTCAAATTTCAATTTGTGGAATAATTTTTTGTTTTTTTCCCAAGGGGCCCAATTAGCAAAGTTAACCGTTTGAAAGGGTAATTGGAAATTTGACCAATAATGTAGGCAATAGGCATTGAGATTATGTAGCCATTCGATCAATGAGGGAGTTGAAAAAGAAATAGGGAGTGGGAGAAGTTAAGACTTTCATTTCAAATTTACACATAAAAAGTCAAAAAAGTTTTCCACAAATGCATAAAATTTCAAAACGCTCTTCTCGCAAATTACCAAACAACAACTCAGGTCAACAGTTTAGTGAGCAAAGCTTTGAGAAAATTGAGGCACCAACACACACACACACACACACACACAAACCAAAAAGCAAAAGCAAAAGCAAAAGTAAATTTCAGAGAAAAGAAAGAAGAGAGAAACTTTGGACTTTGGAGGCGCAGTGCTCAGGGCCGCAGCAGCGACCTGCTTTTAAAGTTTTTGTTTTGTCTTCACATTCCAAAGCCTCCCCTTGCCTTCACGTGACCTACCTTCTTTTGTTTTCCTCCCAACACTGTCCCCATTTCACTCCTTTGCAATTCCAACGACATTGGTAAAGGAATCTCTTTTCCTTTACATTTCAGATTTGGATCTCCCTTCTCCTTCCCCCCCCTCTTCATTTCTCTCCAATTCATGTTTCCATGCCTTCTCCATCTTCCTCTCTTTCTCTTTCTCTTTCCGCCATTGTTGTCTTCTTCCTTGAGCTTTGTCCTCTGTTTTCAGCAGATGGGGGGGCTGAGTCTTTGCATTCCGAGACTTTGAGGTCTCCATGTCCACCTTTCTCTTCAAAATTGGGTTTCCCCTTTTCCTCTGTTCCTGGCTACGGGCACCCTTCTTTTCAGGTACGTTGCTCTTCTCCCCACTCTTTCATCTCCATTAATGGCGCTTCTTTTTCTCTGTTGAGTTTCAACACGAGCTCCACCACTCTCCTCCTTTCCCCTCTTCCGCTCAATGTCACTGCCACAGTCAAAGAATCGAATCGTGGCTGTTTTTCTGTTCGTTTCCCTTCCATTCCCAGCCGTTCGATTAATCTCTCGGGCTCCCCGTTCCAAATCTCCGATGGGTCTTGTTCTCGACTCTCTTTTCTTCGCCCCTGTTCGCCTCCGCATCTACCCAATTGCAGCCATTGTCCTTGGGAGTGCAGTCTTATCAAGAAACCAGTTAATTTGCTCCATGGATGTGGCTTAGAGCACCAGCCCGTCTCGGAGCAGGGTTGTCAGGGAGAGGTTTTGGAGTTTTTGGACAATTTTCTCAGATTTGGGCTTGAAGTCGAGTGGGATGCTGATCAGGACCCTTACTTTTTGAAGTGTAATGATTGTGAAGCTAAAAATGGTATGTGTGGCTTCAATTCCTCAGACCCAAATAGGCAATTTATTTGCTATCATGCCCAAACTCGATACTCATCGCCATGGACTCATCAGGGTTACCCGAATAGAATCGCGATTTTGTCCTCTGTTTTCGCGTTGATGTGCTTGTTGTTGGTTATTGCGGTGACGATGGCCTTTTTCAGGTCGAGATGGTTGAGATCCCTCGCCATTGAAGTAGACCCCACAACCCAGTTCCTAAGTCGTCATCGCTCACCTAATCTTCTTCCACCAGTTTTCCCTTACGAAGAGCTCGAATCCTCAACCAACAGATTCGACCCCAAAAGGAAACTGGGCGATGGGGGTTTTGGGTCTGTTTATTTGGGTCAGCTCAACGATGGCCGATTAGTGGCCGTGAAGTATCTGCACAAGCACCACGCCGCCGCCGCCTCCTCCGGCAAGGCTTTCTTCACCAAATCGTTCTGTAATGAAATCTTGATTCTTTCCTCAATTAATCACCCAAATCTCGTCAGGTTACATGGGTATTGCAGCGACCCAAGAGGGCTTATTCTTGTTTACGATTATGTTCCGAATGGGACCCTGGCCGACCATCTGCATGGCCCCAAAAGCCTGTACCGGAAGGGATCTCTGACATGGCAAGTGAGGATTGATATTGCTCTGCGAATCGCCATGGCTATGGAGTACTTGCATTTTTCTGTGGTGCCACCGATTGTTCATAGAGACATCACCTCATCGAATATTTTTGTGGAGAAAGATATGAGAATCAAAGTTGGGGATTTTGGGCTTTCGAGGCTGTTGGTGTTCTCCGATACGACGTCGTCGTCGGCTGGGTATGTCTGCACCGGACCTCAGGGGACACCCGGTTACTTGGATCCAGAGTACCACCGGTCGTTCCGGTTGACGGAGAAAAGTGACGTGTACAGCTTCGGAGTGGTGTTACTGGAGCTGATTTCTGGTTTGAAAGCGGTGGATCAGAGTCGGGAGAGAAGAGAAATGGCGCTGGCGGATCTGGTAGTGTCCAAGATCCAAATGGGTCAGCTTCATCAGGTGGTCGACTCCGTTTTGGGTGTCGACGGAGAGGTTATAGACGGCGTCGAGGCGGTTGCGGAGCTGGCGTTCCGGTGCGTGGCGGCCGACAAGGACGACCGCCCCGACGCCAAGGAGATCGTGGAGGAGCTCCGGCGCATTCGCAACTGCACACGTGGAGGGGTTCGGTCGTCTATTTCCAACGTCGTTGCTGACGTGGCTAGAAGTTGATTGGTTGACGAGGTGATTTTCGTGGGGGCCACTTGCGCATGTGGGGGGGTTTGACTAGTCCACAGTACAGCGACTGGACATTTTTTGGATGAGATGCTTTACCTGCTAAATGTCAAATATCCACGTGGTTACCATATCAAATCAGACTGTAAAATGTAAACTCTTTTTCTTTTTGTTTTTTTTTTTTTTTTCTAAATTTCCCAATTTTACATCTTTTTTGCTTAAAAATCTCTCTATCCCCATCCCAGTCCATATGATGTTACGAAGTTGTGAAGAAATAACAAAAGCACTAATTTCATGAAATAAATTACATATCTGAATCCCCTTTCCTTGTCATTATTCTACACCACTGTTTTAACGAGGAAAAAGAAGGTTCTGTCTCGTTCGAGTCATATTATATTTTACATGCCAGCAGTTGTTAATTAAGATATTAAACAAGCAGCAATCCCTGTCGTCTACTTGGTTTCAAATTTTTGTCCAACAAACACAGCAACATCGACAGAAGATTATGAAGACCTGCAACTTCATGGCAATTAGTTCAAATGTCCCTTCTCCAGGCTCATGGCTTTGCCTCCAGCAATGGCTGCTTCCTCTAGCCTTTCGATTTTTCGGTACCCTCTCTCCTGCAGAAGTAGAGAAACGAATTCGAATTATATTCATTCGGAAACCTGTAATGGCGATCGATGATAGCGGAATATGAGATTAGCATTTGTACCAGAAGGCGCCACAAAAATGGGACTCCTTCCCTCTTCTTGATCTGCTTCTCGATTACTTCGATCGCTATAAAATGCAATCGTAAAAGTCATGCTTTGAAGTTCGAGGAAAAATATTACTTGAGAAAGAAAAAGAAAAGGGGAATTCTCTTACCCTTTGCAGCGTGGCCTGTATTCATCAAAATATCATACCATACTTCATTAAATACATCGAGTTGTTCGTTTGATGCACCAATCATCTAGAACATAACCCGAAGAAGTCTATATCTTCAGACTGACCAGGTTGACATGAAATGTAGACGAGGTGAAGAAATATATATCAGTCTTGATATTAATACCTTGCAGTCATTTGCATCAAAATCCAGACCCAGCAACTCTAATGCGCGTTGGTAACTTCCCCTTCCGTATTCGTAGAGAGCTTCTGCAAGCTGGGAATACACAAATAAGGCCCCAAAAACGAAAAGGAAAAACAAACTTGTCTTGATTTCTAAAGCGGCGACAGGATGAATGCAACAGACTTGTGCCACCATAAAATAGTTGAAAATTCAAAATGATCATATCAAAAAGCTATTAGGTAAAGAAGTAAGAAGAAAACATGTTTGAATTTCAGAACGTCTTGATATCCACGCCACATTTTGAATACTTGAGTTGAGCTTGTAACATGAAACAAAACTGAAGGAAGGTATCTTCTAAAGTAGTTATAATAATAGGAAGGAAACAGAAAGCACCACAATCATAAGTTACATATAAAGAGCACACCAGGTGCAGGAATAGACCAGCTTAAAGGTAGATGAGATGAGAAAAAGGGAACACACCAGTATTCCTCTTTGCATTTTTTCTCGTTTCTTTGGAATCATTTTCGACATTCTACATAAGAGAGACCGATGACAGTAAACAAAGAGCCACATATCAACACATGTAAATAAATAACAGTGCAACAGGAGAAGATTATATGAACCGGGACTTCAAGCTCCCAAGTAATTCTTCTGCTGCAGAAATCTCTCCAGTTTTAGCCAAAGCCCATAATGTCAATAAGTCAAAGTGCCACTCTAAATGCCAGTTGGCCTGAAAATTGTGGCAAACTCATGGTTATTCAAGAATACTTCAGGTGAGATGAATAGATCAATTACACAGAGAACTACTATGAAAATCCGGAAGAAAAAGAAAAAGAGAACGAATCAGCTAGCTGATTGAATCTGAGCCTTGCACTTTTGCCATCAACTATACTTTCTCTAAAATTTACTAAAATTACAACTTAGGCAAGCTTTTCAGAAAAGCATGGAGGAAAGGAAAGGCTTATCATCATCATGCACAAACAAGCCCTGTAAACAGGTTTCATTCAAGGATGCTATGAAAAATCAAGCATGTAGAACTTGTGTCCTTTGGTGGAGGGAAGTATGTGTACAGAAATCCAATATCACTCTGCTAACATTAAAAGAAAGAGTAGATAACAAGCAGATATCTAAGCCAATAGACAGGAACTCTTGTGGTTTTATTTTTGCTCTTCATTATTATTATTAGTATTTGGCTGGTTGGTTTGGGGGAGAAGGAAGGATTGCAACTCACTTTATCAGTTAAGTCATTGGCCAAGATCTTCAAACGACCCTCACACGGATCAAATTCACCACGCACAAATAACCGCAACATCAAACCAAGGGCATTCAAGTATACCTGAAGCGACAAAATTTAAGACTTCAAACTATAAAACAACTTTGACTGCGTACGGAAAGCAATATTAAAATTAAACTTACCTCAGGTCCAACAGCATCAGGTTTTTCCAACTCCTTCCATATATAGTTGTCATATATTTCAAGGATTTTACTTAATGGAGAATTGGCTTCCAGGTAACAGAGAGCCACATGCCACCAATAATGTGTCACCCTGAAAATTGATATTTTCAAACATATAATATATCAAACAGACGAATCCATGCAAATAAAAATTCTAATTGGAAAAGCATAATGTGCATACATGAATGATAAACATTCACTCCATGAAGGTGAGCATGCTTCCATTAACTCAACCGCTTCTTTAAAATGACACCTATATTGAAGAACATGGCACAACTGCAAAGATCCAAATGTTACAAGTGGCAGGATGTAAATTGAAAGCTTGTTATAAGGTGTCCTGTCCTTGATAGGTGACATTGGTTATTTGATTTTGATGAAAATTTGAAATATTCCATGGTATCTGATCTAATCCTTCACAAAGGCCATTAGAGAACATCCACAAAGGCCATTAGAGAACATCTACACCAAGTAATTATTAATTCATTTGCTTTAAAGCCTTGGTACAAGCAATCAACATGACCGGGCCGCGGGGGGAGGGGGGGCACAAT
>JAOANK020000007.1:2851679-2862931 GCA_026257165.2 Telfairia occidentalis
GGCCACAAGAGTCCTTTTTTTAATTGTTGACAGAAACTAGGGTGCAGGTGCTGAGTTCAATATAAGATTAAGTGGCTTTCAAATGGGACTCACGGCATGCTGTGCCCAACTGTCTTTCTTGTTGATATCAAGTCCCCTTCTAGCAGCCTTTTCAGCTTCTTCCATGCAGTCGAGCTCCAACAAAGGAAAAGCAAGCATGCCATAAATGAAGTCTTCTTCTTGATTATGAGGTAAAACCTGTTAAATTAATTTGTTGCTAAGCCTCAATATATGAAGAGAGGGAGTGAGGGCGGAAAGCTTTCAAAGCATAGAATTATATCCATTCAAGCTATCGATATACTTAACAATCAAAGTCATGCATTCATCACTTATAAACCAATTAGTATAAAAACTACATTCTTAAGTAGCAAAAGCACCTGTTGAACCAAAGCCAAAGATAGATTGGCATTTCCCATGTAAAAGCATAGCACTTGAGCCCTTTTCAAAGACATCAGATCCTTTGGAAATTTTTTAAGCAACTGCACAATCAAACAGACAAGAAAACCAAGAAATAAGAATGCACCCCAGAAGATAGCCCGCAGCGGGAAGTTGACAACTAAAGTTTCATGTTCCATGTGAACTTTGTCATCACTGCGACTTCAAATTATCTGAATTTGTCATTAAAAGGGACAAAGTTTTTTTATAGATGGTCTCTGGAAATCACTTAACCTTTGAGCTTATTTAAAGTTTAAACCAAAAATGGCAGAAGATAAAAATTGAAAAATTATGATAAAGAATCAGAAATTGAAATTCGAACTACTTAAAATTTGGTGTGCATGTCATCCCCATAAACTTTCTTACTAGTAGAATCCACTCCAGCATGCAATTTTTCAACATGTTTTTGCTATTTAAACACAAGATGTTCACCTTCATCTTGTTTAAATGGATAACCACAGAATGCATGATATTGTTCATATTCCACGGATTTGCAAGGGATCAAATTGATAAGAGATGATTTACAAAATCGTTCTTAAGAAAACCTCAACAAAGTCGGGAAGCTATTTGGGCTTTGCATTATTAAGAATCTAACCACATTCATTTTCAATGAAATTAGAAAGATTCATTATCCTTGATTTTGACTTCATGGCAACTCAAATTCAATTCTTTTTTTTTTAATATTGAAAATTTTTCCTAGAATATTTCTGATGTAGGAAATTCGTTAAATCAAATTGGAGGAAATCTTGATGAATGGTTTTCGACAGACAATTCCTAAAGCCAGAGAGAAAAAGAGATGAGCGAGTCAATGGCTCCTAAAAAGTTCAAATCAAAGGACCAGTCTTCAAGTACCTCAGCGTGCAGCTCGAAAGCGACATTATCGTCTCTGTCCTCGGAAATCAAACAATTGATAGCACTGAAAACGGCTTTCTCGTACGGGGTTGCAAGATCCTTATCAAAATAAGGACAACTGAAAGTTAGAGGGGGCAAATTCAAGAGATACGTTAACAAAAATCTCCAAACATTTTGAGAGGAAAATAGTAGTAAAAAGTGACAGACCAGATGGTCCTCCGCTGCTCGGAGATGACGATGAACTCGCGCAGGATCGGAGTATGAAAGAGAATGAGCAGCCAGAATGTTGGCAAGTACACAGTCTTTGTCATGGACCGGCGCCCCCAAAATCACAGACCTCTGCCTCCCGTAACTAAGCACCTTCACTCAATTACAGCACAAAAATCCCAAACCCCCATTTCAGATTGTCAAAAATTAAGAACCCCAATGGCGCAAATTGAAGAAAGAAGACGAGGAAGAACCTGATCGTAGAATGCATTGATGGCAGATATGCAAGCGTCAGATGAGGTTCTAATTTCGTAACCCCACTTGACCAATTTCACTCCATCTTCCATGGCTCTCTCTGCGTCTAGAAATCAGTGGCCTGATTGGTGAAGAAGATTAATCCCAGACAAAAAAACAATTGGGTTTCTCAGCCAGAATTGTGACCAAGACTCCACGTAAAAGTGGATTATAGTTTAATTAATTCCATATCATCCATTGTTGTTACCTACGGACGTGGTGTTGGAGTCTAATTGTGATCGTCCAAAGTCCATCCAAACCCAAGTCGGTCGAAATATTATATATTCGTTATCAGACGACTGTGCGAGGTTAACAAGGTTGTCGTTTTCGAAGAGTTCCATTCCATAAAATAGCATTTGATTTCAGAAAGTTGCTTTCTGAGACGGAGCACCTTGGGTTTAGTAGGTAAAATAAGATGCTGTAATTGGCACAGATTTCTTTGTTTGACTTTTTTAATTATGAACTAAACTAAATTTTAGTTAACCTTTTTTGTGTCAATAATTAAAGGTCATTTAATCACAAAAACAACTTCCACCATTACACTCCACGCCTTCTCGTTCTTTAATTATTTGCCTAATTCTCGTACGTTAATTATTATTATTTAAATTTTAATTGCCTAAATTTTTTAATTTCTTCTATTTTGGTGGTTTAACTTTTAAATTTGTTTTATTTTTTTCGTCCCTAAACTTGTAAATAATAATTTGTTTGGTCTTTACTATGTAATTTTACCATCTCATACTTGCTTGTCTAATACTTTTTTTTAACCTATATGGCTTACATACATATTCACATTAATATGTTAATACATATGCTCACAGTTATGTCATTAATTTGTCTAAAAATAATGGACCAAACTGATTATTTTTGTGTAAAGTTCCAAGGACTAAGATAGACATCTAAAGTTCGAAACGAGCATTTTAAAAGTTTAGAGGCCAAAATGGAACAAATTTGAAAGTTCAAAAATAAAATTTAAACCTATGGTTTATTACAATCAGGTAAATGAATAGTTAAGATTAAATTTAATTATAAAAAACATAACGTCTGCGCAAAGATCTTTTAATGAGTTTCATCTCTGTAGCACAGGACTTCAGTCTTTTAGTAATTTCTCTAGAAAATTGCTGTTTTTACCCCCAAAAAAAAGGGTTTTAGAATTCTATTTTCAAAAAATGAGAAATCGTTTGTGGCTGCCATCGATCAAAATCAAACTACATTCTTAGTTTTCTTGATATAATTTCTTGGATGTAAAATAAAAATTTTTATCAGAGAAAGAGGTGGTTGTACCAACGATAGGCTAAAACTGATCCGATGGACTGAAACCGACCGAATTGAGGTCAGTTTTTGAAGAGCGGTGGCCGGAGTCGATTAATTAAAACTAAAAACCGAGAAGTCGGTCGGTGGCCCGATGGCTCGGTTTATATATAAACCGACCAACGGACCGATGTGCACCATTGCTTGTGAAACAAAAAGATATTTAAGTAATCTGAGGTTCACATGAGGTAACCTAAGGTGGCCAGAATTCTAAAAGAACAGCAATTTGCACCTCAATATACCACATGATTTCGAGCTGAAAAAGAGACCATTTTATAATAATTTCTGTAGCAGAAAAAACGTTACATATCAAGAAGGCTGGAAAGCTTATTAGTAAAATGAGATTAAACCACTGGGGAGGAGGACCCTCCTCTCATTTTGGCTTGAATAACCTTAGCAAGGTCCATAAGCTTTTCAATGTCAGGCATCGCATCTTTCACGGCGGCTTCTGCAGAGAAATTCTCAGCCCATCCGGCCAACCCAGGAGTCTTTTCTCCGTCGATCAATTTCACCCCATTTGATAATTCAACCACTCTAAGCCACCCCAAACAGGACCCAAAAGCAATATCAAGAAACCCAATATGGTCTCCGCCGAAGAACGGCTTCCCTTTGCTCACCTTCCCAAAAGCTTCCTCCAATACACCAATGGCTTCGGCCACTTGATCAATTAGCCCCTTTATTTCTTCCTCTCCACCAAACAGAGTCGCTCTCATTGGAGGGAAAAACTGGATCCAATTAAAACATCCAAATAAACAAACCCAAATGAGTAATACGAGTTCATTAAACTTTGAGTTTAAAATCTGAAAACACCGAGAACATAAAAAAGTTGTTTTCACAATTTCTACGGTTTGCATCACAAAATTCTGAAACAGTTACCTTGTCGTCGGCAAAGGCAGCCCAAAATCGAGCGATTGCGCGATCGTAGGGGTGAGAGGGAAGAATGGAAGGAGCAGAGGACCAGACTTCATCGATGTACTGAAGAATGATTAGGGATTCGGGGATGGGGTTGTTGGAGTGAATGAGAACAGGGACTTTCTTGTGAACAGGGTTGGATTCCAGAAGAAGTTGGCTTTTGGATTCAAATGCTTCCTCGAGATATTCGTAGTCTACAGACTTGATGTTGAAGGACCCTTATCACAAAAGGACTGGCCCACAAACCCAGAACCCTCACATCCTCTTTTGCCATTCTTGATCTTAAGAAGCCACACAGGTTTCGGGGGCAAAGAGAATTAGGTTCGAAGGAGGAGTTTCCGGAAAACAGAAATGGAAGTGATTCAAATGAATGTGTGTGAAAGTGAATATGGAAAGGATCATAATAAATAGACCAAATTTGGTAGATGTGTGAGAGTCGCGTGGACGTAATCCAAGGGTCCTTCTTAACCCATTTATTATGTAGTAGTGAGTTTTTTTTTTTTTTGTTTGACTTATATATATCGTAGCGAGTTATCCCAATTATTCGGGTGAAAAACGAGAACCTTGACAAGAAAATAAAAAAAAAACGTGCACCAGCCGGGAATCGAACCCGGGTCTGTACCGTGGCAGGGTACTATTCTACCACTAGACCACTGGTGCTGCTTGGAAGAAATGTTTCTTCATAATTTTAAATTTAATAAATCTATAAGCATTTAATAAGTTCCTCCATTTTTAATCTCCTTGCATTTTCAACATTTTTATAATACACGGACCAAAGTAGACACAATTGAATGTTTGAAGACTTATTAAATAAACACTAAAAGTTAAAAGAGACGATGCAATTCATAATCCTTTCAAAAATAGTTAAGTTACTGAACCGAACATAATTCAATTGATTAAAGACATATCTTCCTGACCAAGAGGTCATGAGTTCGAATCTCTCCACTCACATGTTGTTGTGTTAAAAAAAAATATATTGTAGTTAAGTTGATGTTAATGAGATGAGCGAACAAATACAATTTATTTATTTATTTGAACAAATTTATTTATATGAAATAAATTGCCTAAATGAAGTAGATTAAATTTGGCTCCCCGTCTTCACCTAGGTAAAAACTCATCTGCTCTGTGATGTATATAATCTCTGGAATCAAACGTTTTAAAGAAGAGCTTCCTCAATATCTAACTGACAGAACTTGGAAGTTGAGCAACAGTTTTGGGATAATCTTACGACCTAATAAAAACCCATTTACAGCATAAATGGGATAAATGTAAACTGGATGAAAGAAAAAGAAAAAAAAAATGAAAGAATTTATAAAGGTAAAAGAAACTTCCTCATTAAATATAACCCACTTATAATATAGTATTTACAGAAATGGACTAATGGCTGCAAAACTTGTCTGTTCTTCTGTGCCTCCTTGTTCTGAAATTCCCAACTAGCGATAAATAAGTATATCATCTCATGTTGCAGCACTGAGGCTTTCTTTGTTGCATCAACTTTTCCCACAAGCACATCATCTGTCTAGGAGATTGGTAATGTGCAGTTAAATAATCTTCAATGCATCCAAACTGGCAAAACCTTAGACTGTGAAGAAATTCCACTGGTTTTGAACTGTTGAACTGCTCCACCCACATTCCCATGCTCACATCTTCCATCTTGAACAACTGTGTTATTGTGCATTTGATAACACCATTATTAGCCCATCTGATCAAAGATCATTTATTTCCTTTGGGAGGGGGAGGAGAAAGAAACTGTTTCAAACATACCCTTAATTTGTGCTTCTCAAATTCAGATACAATATACTCCGCAACGTCCGATGACAAAATGTAACCCGGTCCATTAGCATAAGCTGGGTAATCTTCTTCTGGCCATTCCTGGAATAGATTGAATCGAAAATAATGAGAGATCGCTATCGCTCTAAGACTGTTTTAAATGGCTAACTAAACAAAGTAAGTGAATGCCTATGAACCGATGTAATGCTCCAAAATCGAAGCAAACACCAACCCCTACTAGTGAGATGGTTAATATATTATGCTCCCCGAAGTTGAAATGTCTATTTGAAGAATGATGAGAAAGCGAGGAATTGTTCAACTAACAAGCTAATGAATCAACGTGATTAGGAAATTTTAGTTTTTGACTTGATCAAGAATTGCCACAGGAAGATTGATTGAGATTACAGATGCATTCAGCAAGCAATTAATCGTTGTTGAGGATGGAGATGGACAGCCCTTAACCTACCATGAAAAGATCTAAAACAAATACACGTAAAAGGACGTTATGAAACGCAGAAAAAGGATTACATCAACATTCAAAGCAACAGGACATCTACTATGGTCACCAAAGAGGATAAGTTTCTTAATCACATTATGAAACGCAACCGCCAGCACAACAATAATTCTAGAAACATCATGTCAATAAGGATGCATAATAGTAATCAATTCAAACCAGAAGCATGCACAACCCTTGCAGCGCAGCGAACAACAGGACTGTAAAGTGATTCACCAATAGGCATTCTTACAGTCATACCTCGTACGTCACGGCCCATTTTCCATGACGAAGAGGCTTATGGTGATAGTTCATATTGCCAACATAAAGGCTCCTGCCGGTTTGGACTTTCTGAGCTTCATGGATCACTGCATCCACCCTGACAAATGTATCATCATCACACTTCATGATATATTTTGCAGCCACTGTGCGAACCTGCAAGATCAACATGGAATGATAATTCCAACAACACAGCACCCAATTCAAAAGGATTGTGTCATTTGCAAACAAAACTCACGCCATATTCACAGATTGCAATCGTCTTCAGTACAACGAGGTCATAGTTATCCATGTAAGGAACTATGACAATATCCCCAAAGTACTCTGCTTCTTTCTTTAACTCAATATTTACTTCTTTCCTTCCGTGCTGTCAGAATATTACATAAAAGTTGTTGTCACTATTATAATATAATTAATGAACCGTTTCTCATTGCGAAATATTTGCATACACGTCTTCCCTTACCATTGCCACAAAAAACCTAGCAACGACTAGTGAAGATCTGATTAACCTATGCTGCATCCAAGACTTCCTAACGGCCATTCGCTCGGCAAAATGATTGCCAGCAGAAAGGATGCCAATGAAAAGCTCCACATTCTTGCTGGGAAGTGGAGGGGCTCTCCATTGTGTCAACATCTCAATATGCTTCTGCGGTGCAAAGCTAGGATGTGCAGTGGGTAAGGAAGCAGCATATACAGAGTGCACATCAATATCACCATTTACAGACAACCCAGTGGCGTCCTCCAGAACAAACCCCTGTCATCACCATAAATCTAAGATAACTCGGAGGAGTACCAAACTAAGAGGAGATAGAGAAAGAGTGCTTACAGTGCGATATGGAAAAGAAGTGACATGCCTCCCATCAACATTGACATGGTAACCTTCCAACCCAGCGCTTACAGTTAGAACAAATAGTCTGCCCTCCACAAAAGGATATGGCCAATCGATCGTCACTTTTTTAGTGCGTCCTATTAACCTATTTAACCACCATATTACCTTTGATTCTTCAGAATGGCTGTCATCATCACGAATCCACTTCTCACATTTTACCTGCCCGTCAACTTCATAAAATCCCAATAGAAAGTTAGGCAACGTCTCACGTGAAGAAATCAGTAAACAAGAGGCAAGTGCACAACAAATTCTACATCCTTCAAATATAATCTCCAACACATAACAAAGCTAGTTCAGTTGAATACGGAATTCTTATCAATAGACAAAACAAACACAAGGGAAAAGAAAAATAAAGCATTTTTTAATACCATGAAACGTGACTTACCAGTTTCTTCATCCGCCCTGGATTTCCATCCCTCACATCTCAGCGCCGTGCCCCATTGCATCCTATAACAAGTGTTCTGTTCGATTACAGGCTTGCCGCTCCAATCTCCCTTCAACCTTGGATTGAAATGAAGTATTCTGGGAGGGTCTTCTCCATCCACCGTCTTCAGCCCTTGCAACTCCATCATAAACTGTGATACCAGCACTGAATCGTCCCCTTCCTTCAAGATTGAAATCTTGGGATCATGTTCCGAATGCGCCCAACGAGGTGTTCCTACCACAGTAATATGAGACCAGAGCGTCAAGCCGCAGGGGAGCTCCATAATCCGACCCTGTGCCTGGAATTCGGATCCAGAAAGCGTAATGGAATGGAGACACGACTGCGACTGATTATTCGTTTTTGTTTTGGGTTTGAGCTCAATTTTGCCGGACTCTAAGTCCTCCCAAAGTTTTTTTCCCACTACCCAAGCAAGTTTAGCCGCTTTTTGAAGCTCGGAGAACTCTCCCTTACTAGCATTACGATCAAATGTGCTCTCGTCGAAGACTAAGCCCGAAACCTTCCTGAACTCGCGCATTCGCCTCTCAGGTGTCCGATGCGGTGAGGCTTGAGAAATCCGAAAGGGATCATCAGAGGGTCGACTGGGGGCGTCTTTATCAGCCATTTCCTCTTCACTTTCAAGCAGAAACGGCCTCGGCAACGCGTCGCTGCTGAATCCAAATGTTCCATCACCAGGCACCGACCCATACCCGGTCCGGAACACAAGCGGGATTTCAAAGCTCATAAAGAGCAGATAGAAAAACACCAAAACCATCAAAATTTGAAGCAACCTGATTCGGTTTCGCGATACCATTGTATCAAATTTCCCTCGTTTCATCACCACCTTGTCGCCCCAAACGCAGTGTAGAACCCCC
Source organism: Telfairia occidentalis (assembly GCA_026257165.2). Lineage (NCBI taxonomy): Eukaryota > Viridiplantae > Streptophyta > Magnoliopsida > Cucurbitales > Cucurbitaceae > Telfairia > Telfairia occidentalis. The sequence goes on from JAOANK020000007.1 coordinate 2,860,454, forward strand.
TCCCCCCCCCCAAAAAAAAAAAAGCTAAGTACAGGGAAAAAAGGAGGAATCAGTTGTAAATGAAAAATGTGGGGGATTTTATGGAACAGACTTTCTCAAAACTTTAACTCCCCTTTTCTACAATCCAAGATTGAAAATTTCCCTCCAACCCTAACCCTAGTACACGAAGTAAATGGAAATGAATTCAAGCTCTGGAAAACTGAGGAGCTCCAAAACAACACAACACAACACCCCCTTCGCCTTTCTTCGGAAAAGAAAAGAAGAATAAAAAAGCTCTCCGTAATATTCTTTACAATAACAAATAAAAATATACATTGACACAAAATTAGAGCATGAACTGTGTTACAAAGCAATTAAGGAAAGACGATGAAAACGACAGCGTCTAAAGCCCACATGGCAGGATTTCTGCACGGTTACCATTATCAACCTGCCATAAACATGTATTAATCCATACATGCCTGTTAGCTTTCATTATTGTTAAAGCTAAATTATATAAATTACTTTTAAATTTTGTAGTTTATATCAAAAATATTCCTGCACTTTTTAAAATTTTAATATTATTTTTAAACTTTGCTAAACGTTTCAAAACTATTCTTTTAAAAACTTAATAAAAATTGAGATAGTTGTCAATAGGCGTCCTACGTGAAAAATAATATGATCTTGCTTTTATAAGGAAAAAAAAAATTTAACCATAGATTTTATTCCTTATTTCTTCAATGCAAACTTAAACTTCTTTTTTACAGTTAATTTTGTTCCCTTATAAATTAATAAGTTTGCCTCAATTTTTAAGTGAGACCAAAGGCAACCACCCCAATTTTCTGTTAGAGTTTAATTTAAATGGTAGCTTTGAAACATTTAGTAAAGTTCAACTATAGTATTGAAGCTTTTTAAAATATAAGGATATTTTTTAAATAAATTACAAAATTGATTGATATTTTATATAATTTAGTCTATTATTAATTACCTTCCATTATCAATTGTAAAATTAATTAAATTTCTTTTACAAATTTATAAACCAAAAAAAATGGCAAGTGGTGTGGTGGTGGGGATTGCACGCCTCACCCCACCACCGAATTTGCCTGGTGCTCCTCGACTTTGTTTGCTTCTATGTCTTAACTAGATTAATTATGTTCAGGTTAATAGAATTATGTAATATTTAATCTTTATTATTTTAATTTGTTGATATAAATAATTTAATTAGTTAAGACATAATATTAATTAAAATGTTGAAAGTTCAAATTATTATCTTTTATAGGTCGGTGAACTAAAAAAACTATACCATTGATTCATTTACTTTATGATATATATTTCGAAATTGTGGACTTTTAAGAGAAGGCTTGATGATTAAGGATTTAAACTTTGGACGGTGGTCAGGGTTTTTAGACGATAGGTGTAAGAATTTAAACATTTAAACACGTCATTTTCTGACAGATTTCCACAAAGAAGAAAAAAAAAAAAAAAAGGCAGACTGGGCTTCGATGGATGCCACGTGTCCCAAAACATGCATGAATTTGAAAAATGAGGGGTCCTATATTACCTATTTTAAAATGTTTCCGTTGCATAAATATGGCGGTTTGATGCATATGTCTGCGTCAACCTGAAGAATGATCCATCGGTCAAAGTCAAAACATCCAATGGTCAAGATGGCATAAGCGACGACGTATTTATTTTTGTTTTTTGTTTTTTGTTTTTTTTGTTTTTTTTTCTTTTGTTAAATAAAAAATGTATCGTTTAAGGTATTATTATATAATTTCATTGTTAGTACCATTTTTGGTTATATTGCAAACCTGGTCTATATGTTATTGAGTTAGTTTTAGTTTAATTTTAATGGGGTGTTTTAAGAGTTTCATGTCCAGCCTCAGTTTGAACAGGCCTAGGTAGAGGGTTCCATGGCAGATTGAGGTAAAAATCTAGTTCGGCACTAACCTAATTGGACGAATGTTACTTAGGTATAATAAAAAGTAGGGTTCATTTCGTACAAAAGATACAATTTCTACTTTGCTCTCAGCTCGACACCAATTCGGACGACTAAGTACTAACTTTAAGCTTTGGAGTATATTAGGTCGAGCACCACGCCAGTGCAAGGATCTGTGCAATTTGTTCACAGAACTACTGACCTCCACACCGAACATCAACTCGTCTACACTATTGTCGAGCTTCACATCTACAATTCGTGCTTGTTTTGCACACCAACAATGGAGCAAAGATTATAATAAATATATAAAGGATAAAATTGAGAAGATAAATTAGCTTATTTTTAAGCATGATTTGAACCGATACTTTATTTTTATTTTTATTTTTTTGAATTTTTTTTAGTTCGACAACTGCAGAGATAAGAATTGAATCATCGACCTTTTGAAGTGTAACAAGTGTCTTATTCAATAAGTTAAGTGACATTTTTATTTTGAAGCTACCATCAACTTTTAAGTCTCGTTAATCGAATTAATTTCAAAGATTTCCGTTCTTTTTTTTATATAT
>JAOANK020000007.1:2884459-2895812 GCA_026257165.2 Telfairia occidentalis
ACGTTTACTTCCCTTCAATCAAAATCAAGGAATGAAAATGAAAATTTTCATTCCCTTTGATAGTGTTTACCAAAAGTAAGGAATGAAAATCAAACGTGTGGGACCCACCTTAAATGTGGAAATCACTCTCCCAAAAAAGGGGACAATCATTTCCTCCAAAAAGATGATCAATCTCATTCTTATTTCCTATTTTATGGGGCCCACACCATATTTATTAATTGTTTTACACACTTTACTCATTTCTCTCTTTTTAATAATTGTCATAGTTTTTTAATTAATTATAAATACAAAATGTTATTTTTGTAATCATCATTTATTTGATTCCGATTCTGGATGAAAGTAAACAACATGAATAGATTTTTTATTCCAATTCCAGACAACTACTAGTAAACAACATCAAATAAATAAAATTTTCATTCCACTTGATTTCATTCCACTTGATTTTTATTTTGATTCTTCTTCATTTTGTTTGAAGGGAAGTAAACAAAGGTCTTATTGTAATTCATAAAATTTTTGAAATATAGGGATACGTTAAAAAATCCATTAAAAAGCTAACGCTACTGAAGGTAATTTTAATGTTGTTATTAAATTAGGGGAAAGGAAGGAGGGAAAAGCCAGTTTTGTTGATGGATTTTGGGTTTGGTGTAAAGAGGATGTTGGCAAAATTTAGAAGCGAGAGAGCGACACTGTATGAATTATGAGTCACTGAAAGAGAGGGAAAGTGGGGGCATTTGGCTACCTTTTCCCAGACCCATTTTAATCATTATTATTACTCTTTCACTTTCACCAACACACCGTCGTGCCCCTATCCTTTTCTATTCAATATTAATCAATGCATTCTAAATATACCCATGCCATTTCTCTCTCTCTTTTTGTTGTCAGCAGCATGGGTAGATCGGAGAATTCGAACTCATAATCTCTTAATTATGAAGATGTGTTTTTAATCAATTGAATTATGCTTTTGGCATACCATTTCTCTATCTAATCCTAATATAAATATCCATTTTTACACTTAAGCATAGTTAAATTGTCTGAAACACGCCTTAATCAATTGTCAAACCAAGCATAACTCAATTGGTTAAAACATAATTTTCTCAATCCAAAAGTTGTGGGTTCAAATCCTCACCCTCACAAATTGTTAAAAAAAAAACTGGCTAACACATATATCCTCAACCAAGAAATCGTGGGTTTAAATCTCCATCTCCATTGTTGAACTCAAAAAAAAAAAAGAGTTTGAAGTTGGTCTCTATTATTTAAAGAATTTTTTTTTTTTTTTTTTTGAGTACATGAAGAATTTCAATTTAGTCTTCATAGTTTTGCTTCAATTTAATCATTTATGATTTTAAGAGTTTAAATTTGGTCCTTAAAGTTTCGATTTAATTTCAATTTTGTCTTTATAGTTAATCTCATAAGTCATTCTGAATGTGTTTTATATACTAGAAAAATCGACTTATTTTCTTTTATTTTTCAACTCTGCTCTAAACCTTAATATAGTAAACTAACATGCAACCAAAAAAAAAATTACTGCAAAACCATACAATCTAAATTGAAACTAAATTCAAATTATAAAGATGAAATTAAAAATAAGTCTTAATTATAAGGACTAAATCAAATAAATCTCTTAATACTATATGGACCAAAATTCAAATTTTCCAAAGTATAAGAACTAAATTTATAATTTAACTTTCTTTTTACTATTCAAAACAAATCAATATTTTTATAGTCCGAGTCTATGTACTGTTCTTGAAATTTCTGTTTTGAATATTGTAAGATGTGCTTCATTTGAAATATGATTAAAATAAATTTCAAAGGCTTTTTGGGAGAAACTTCGCCCAAATTGACTTTTTTTTTTTTTTTTTGGTGGGTGGGGGTTAAATTATTGCAAGAAGAAGAGACTGGTTTCTATAGCACAAAAAAACCTTAAATGATCAAGTTCAGTAGAGTGGGTAGAGATTTCATTGTGAGTTTGAACCTCTTCTTCTCTACATGCACTTGTCCTTCCAAAAAAATCTTTAAGACAATGCTTTATGAGCATTTAAAGCCTATTATAAAGGCAATTTGACAAGAGACGAAGAAATAAGCTCGTAGAATTTTTTTCATTTTGAAAACTATACATGAAAAATAAATAACAATTTTATCCTTTTCAAAGTTATCTTTAACTTTAAAAATGTCAAATTATGAAACCAAATTACCTCTGTGAATATGATCCAAACCAACAAGATAAGAAATTAAAATACAAATGTTGAAATTCTCATCTCTTATTTGTATTGGTTGGAAACAAATATGAACTCGCACATGAATGATGATGTGTAGCTAAAGATAAAAATAGTGTTTCGTTCTATACATCTTGATATTTTACACAAAAAAAAGTGACTAAAGTACATTGGCATGGACATTTCATAGATCACACGTGAGACCAAAACTCATGACCATGATCGAGTCATTAAAGCACAGGGAGAAAGAGGCATTCAAATTTCAAACATGACAACTAACATCTGTAAGATCGGACCTTCATTGTCCCTTCAACCTAATCTTGTAATATATGGCAAATTTTGTTGTGATTATAAACCCAAATCTACATGTATTCCAAAATAGATGAAATATTATAAGGTAACTCCTTACTATATATCTGATATTCATGCACGATTCAGGGATAGGAATCCGTGAATCAACAACAACTTGTGTTTTTAATTGCCATTTTTTGCTTGGGCTATACCTTTATATAGTTTGCTTCTAGCTAAATACGTGACAGCCGGAAAAAAGCAAGGCTATACATACTTTTATTTTTTAGCTACCACTTTTTGTAACTACATTCGAAAAAATATCAATTTATTTTTTTCCTTTAAAAGTATTTCAAAATATTTTTATTGAGTATTTTTAGAATTTTCAAAAATATTTTTAACAATATAGTTAAACATCACAATAAATTTGAAAACTAAACTATTCTCGGCTCTAAAAATCATTTTCAAGATACTCTTCTCCATTATACTTTACAAGTGTAATGTTTATATCTTTCACATAAAACGAAGCAGACTGCCACATAATTAACAAGATATCAAAATACCACTAAACAAAAACAATAATCTGTTTAAGCGTAAGCATCTTTTGATAATTATAGAAAATTAAACAACATGCTCTCATATATCTTCATGTATCCAAATACTAAACTATCTTAAATTATATGATATTTGTTTTTTTCAATAATTATATGATATTGTTGAGAATTTTTTTTTTTTCTAATCCTAAATAACTTTCTAATCAATTATATGGTAGGTAGCTTAGGATGTGACTCTCAATTCATGACATACTTGTCTACTAAATGAGAAATTATTTTAAGTAGTTACTACTATTTTGTCACTTTCTACTATTAGATATTTTTTAAAAAAAATTAAACATCTTTTTGCCATAAATTATTGATAATTGTACACCGTAACAATTCAAGTATGATCACGCATTAGAATATATATTTATATAATATTTATAAACCACCACAAATATAGCTTAGTAGTTAATACTAATTCTCTTAAAGTTAGAAGTTCAAATTTTCACCCACATTTATTGTACTCAAAAGAATAATATACATCTATATAATGAAAATATTTAACCTTTTTTTTTAGTTAGACAATTAATATTTTGGGTGTGTATATATTTAATGGTAGATTAAGAATATTCATTGGCATAGGATTGATTTATGGAAGAATTGGAGGGAACCTGATTGAGCGGCACGTAGGCTAACAGCTAGCAGGCAATACAATGAATAGGATGCCCAGCCATCCGAGGGGCAAGTTTCTTCGCCTTTAAATGCAGCTCACGTTTATTTTCAATAATTGGAGGAATATACTGTATTTTATATCCTACAAGAAACAAAATTATTTATTTGTTTAACAATATTAAAATGGTACTAAAGAAAAGAAAAAAACTATATTAAAATGAATGAACTTAGAATATTAAAAAAATTTATTTCATTAAAATTAAGAAAGTAGTGGGCTTTAAATTAACTTTGATGCCATTAAAAGCCTTGCAGTAGGAAATTGATAGGGGTGGTTGACACTGTTCAGAGGTGGGCCAATTTGTCCTAATAGAACAATGTCTGAAGTTCAGAAAAGGCCTTAATGATTTACTTCCTTTTGTTTCCTCCGTCCTTAAGTTCAGATAAGGCCAATAAAACCCATGATTTTAGGGTTTCTAGGGATTAACAGATCTTCAAACAAAATTAAGGATGATAACCTACTCCACCAAAGAGTCGAGATTTCAAGCCAAACATCGTTAAGTCAACCTCCAATTTTGCTGATGTAATTATATTTTTATAGTTTCAAAACAATTTACTAATTGTTGGTGATTGGATCTGCTACCACAGGCTTGATAATTGTTGTCCACGTCTAAGGAGAGACAAAATTGTGGAACTCAATGAACATTAGCTTTTGGCCATGGGTTTTCTACAAACAATATTTTTATATACTTTTACATTATTTTAATAGTCTTTTCTTATTATTTAGGTTGACTAAGACTTTTTTCCTACCTACAAATAAATGTTCTTCCGCATTTATGAGGTAAAAGAAAATATTTTACATCTTATCACGATTCTTAGACTTTCACTCTTATGATTCTATTTCAAACTTTCTTTTTCAAATATTCCACTGTAGTTTTTAGACTTCTAAACATTCAACTTCATCTTCTAAATAAAAATTTGGGCCGTATAAGAATTTTTTTTCAAACACAATATAAAAATTTAACAATAATGACAATAATCACACACACAAACACGAAATCTGATGAATTCAATGAAGATCTATACATAAATTACGGAATAGATACAGTTTAAATTAGAAAATTACAAGGTAGGGGATCTTCATGTTCATAAATAATTTATGCAAGTTGTTCGAAGTTGGGTCCACTAAGCCTTGGGAGGGCCAATAAATGCAGGCTGTAGATTCAGAAAAAAGATCTCACGTGTAGTTCAAGCTAAAGTTTGGCACAAGTACAACTACCTATCTAGATGAGAAATAACACTGCCCATGTCTTCAACACTGAAGTGTTATAGGAGGACAATTGAAGCCACATTTCGGTCAGAAAGGGCAGTGGAAAAGGGGCAAGAAAAAGAAACTAAATAGCGCAAAGCTAGAAATGGAACAGTAGTTTCAATGGTGTTAGTTTTTCTGTCAACATCCTGCAATAATTCAATGACGTCTCAAAGCAAATATACGTAAATTTGAGCCGAGAAAGGAATCCGTGTCTGCAACCACCCCCACCCCCCTACTAGACTCAGTTGCTTTTACTTGTTCGTTGGATGACAGCCGGACGGCTGAACTACCGCTCCACTTAAAATCAACTTTGTCCCCATCCGCCAACTTCTAAATCAACTGCTTAGAATATAGAAGAGTGTCGCCTTTGCCAGCCTAAAACAAAAACCGAAAAAAGAAAAGAAAAGAGGAAGCTTTTGAGTTTTGACCCTGCCAGCTAAAGCTTGTGCCCAAAATGTTGAACTTTTTACTTCTAACTAAGGCCGACCTATTCCTGATGAGTTATTGATGGCCAGCCCAAAAAATTGAAGGATGGGCTTTTGTAATTGTTCATACATGGACCCCAATTTGCCAGTCGTGTGAAATTGGCATCCAGTGGGTTACATCTTGACAATGACAAGAAGAGCCAGAACATACAAACGCTACCAAACAAACTTCTATTCTGGAGGTACGGTTTATTACCCAAATATCAGCTAGTGATTGAATTTAACTAGAAAAAAATTGGAATCAAATAAGTGCCTTTAAGCATCAAATCACAAAAAGCAGCTACTAGCATCTAGCTTATCTCCCCCCTTTGAATCTTAATTTTGGATATTCTTCCAGCTGATTTACATTAAACTGTGAAAAAGCAACTGAATTTACTATTCTGATTGTTCATCATTAAGAATGTTTTGGGATTGGTTTTGATACGGCGTCTTTAGACGATAACTTTCTCCAACAAATACTTTTAGGAAAAATAATAACGAACTGTTTCCTAGAAAGCCTTAAAAATGGTTTAAGATGCATTTAAATGTTTTACAAATTTTAAAAAATACTTTTACATGCAGCCAAACGTTAAGAAATTTTTGCATTTTGGTTTTAATTAGTTAGAAGCATCTTTAAGACATTAAAAAGCTATCTCATCCAAACACACTAAGAATCCAAATGGCTCATTGATGTTGCATCATGCATAGTGTCTCACATACGAAGAATAATGAATTCTAAGCTGCCATTGAAGTTCTAATGAGCAGTGAAGGTCTCATCGCAATGTACCATTTTTGTTTTCTGAGCTCAGAACATGAACATAACTTCCAGCATGTTTACAAGGTCATGGTTAAAATCAAATAGATGTAGTTTTCTTTCTAATCTTAGCTCCGTTTTAGTTTAACAAATGAGGAATCTAAACCCAAAATCAATATCTTAAGGGTCTATCTGTAGATCCCCCTCCACCACTTTCCGCAGAATCCCTATTCCTAACAGGTCAAGAAAAATTATGATTTCAAGAGAATAAAAACTATACTTGGTATAATATTGCTGAGGGGAAAAGAATTAAGAACCGATACATAGTGCACCCATTTGCAACATGACATATGGAAGGGAGAAAAGCCATGACCATGAAAATGTACCTTGACGTGTAGATCACTCGCAAGGGGCATATTAAAGTCATTCTAGCAACAGAATTAGATGATTTTCTGGTCAGAATCGCCAAAAGAGAGGGATTTCAGTTTAATCAGATCTATAACTACACAGGCTACTGAACAAGAGTTTGGAATTCATTGTTAAGAAAATGGATCCGCACATTTACCTGCTAGTCTCCTCTACATTAACGGTATTACGTCCTCTCTGGCTTCCAGCACGGCGAAAATTACTCTTATCCAGGCAAAAAGACCAAAAAAGACATTCACCTTTCACAGCACAAAGAAACTACTGTCCAGATGCAGAATAAGACAAGACCCCAAGGGTCATTTCAAAACACAAGTGGCCGCAAAAGATCTAATGTACAAAATAATTGGTTAGAGATTCCTAGTGATAATTGCCATGCTAGTTGCATCAATCATGTACAATCAAATCCGAGCCAAAAATGGATTTTTTTTCTTATTCGCTGACTGGCTACACACTAGTAAATTACTTAAATCTGAACTATGGGGCTGGAAGATCCAACTTCCAAGCAAATAAGAATATGAGAACAATTTAAGTCAGCAATTAGATCCTTCAATGACTTCATAGTTGCAATAGATTCCTGAACTTTCCATCAATAATCTCTAAACTTTACATTTATGTTGGAGCTCCCAATCTAAATCTCATATTAGTAGGAAAGATCTTGGATTTATAAGGACAATCTTTGTTGACATGGAGTCTTTTAGGTAAAGCTCAAATATACAAATTATGTGGATTTGAGCCTATTGTGGACATATTATATTATTATGAGATCTAAAAAGGCATGTTGTCGTGACAAGTGGAATCATAATCATGTCCCAAACTTAGCCATGTACCTAGAGTCCTTCAAATGCAAAACAAAAAATGAGGTAAAGAGACAGTCACTTGGAATGGTCATATCCTAAAATGCCAAACAGAAATAGCGAGTTCGATATATCTCAACAATATGGTTTACATAATATTACTCTATCACATAGACAACATGAATAAAAATGTCCCTGAGCTTTATGAGAATATTACTACACTCATGGGAGTGAGAACTTAAATCTACAGTGTCTTAGAGGAAGTAAGGATACTTGACTACTGCGTTGTACTCATGTTCGCGGGACTTCATAGATCTTTGGTCAAAATTGTTGAGGGTTTGACAAAAAGTGGCTGCATCAATTATTCCATAATGGATTTCATGGTTGAATTTCGTGGGAAAGCAATGTGCTCATGAAATAAAAAGTTCACTAAGATAAGACAGAGAGCAAGAAAAGTGGATGACTAGCTACCTAAGATAGAGACTTAGTAACTCTTTAATTGAGGATATGATTATTAGAGATATAAATAAAGTTATACATTAGTTAAAATGAAAAAATCTTAGGCATATAGAACTAAAGCCAATATTTCCATAGGTATCGAATCTTTTGGTGGAGTTTACAGACAAAATCATGTGGACTTAAGTCCCAAAAAAATAATATTATATCATAGTAGAGATACGAAATTAATTATACTAACTTTGTATAGTTCTAAAATTTGTGAACATAAGATTTTGGATAAGTTCATTGGTCACTACCATTTTCCTAGAAACTATATTTCAAATAGTTACACTCCTTGCTCAAAGACTTTCTGAGGGTCGATAAGAAACACTAAATCTAATTGCTGAAAATTCTGGACACTTTTAGGAATCTAGATGAGATTGGAAACATTCGATGTTTATGCTGCCTCAAGCTATGCCCATCTGTGAAATTGGATTTTTATTTTTAATACTTTTTGACGAATAATAAGCCATACTCATCATCTTCATCGTTCAGTTTGTTGTGAAGATTGAAGACTTTTTCTGAACGAATAGTTACAAATTGATTTGATAACATCAAAAAATAAATGCACTTCGGCCTGTCCCATCAACCTCGGAAACATTAATATATAGTTGAAATTGTTTTAAAATTACAATTAGATGTAGCCGAGTTTTTTAAAAACAAAAGGAAATAAGTTCCAACAAGTAGAATTCGATTAATCAAAACTCACCCAACAAATACCTCTGAAAATGCATACACCTTTATCCAGTTTACTCATCAATCCACTAACTATGTACCAGACAAATTTAAAAAAAAAAAAGAAGTTGAGACCATATGTCCCATAATTTATAACGATGTATGCTCAAATTTAAAAAATATGAAGCATCTGAAATGAATAAGAGCATGGTAACAGCTTACCTGTTCGTTCACAATGTGTTGCACGATATCCACCATTTGCTTCACAGATGATGCCTCTTTTTCCAGTTGACTCAAACCACACAACATGAGAGTTCATCTCTCTCAGATAAAACAGCAAGCTATCTGTCTTTGATTTAACTTCCATAGAGCAGTTCGTTCGTCTCAAAGTGGATTCCTGGATTTAAACACACAAACCAAATCTCTTGCTTACTCCTTAAAATTTTATGCTGCAATTGTAACTGCTACGGGATTCGTAGACTAAATGGCATTGCATTTTATTAAGTTCATGATTTTCCACGATATAGCATGAACTGCATGAGTAGATATGCGATGCTGTAAATTGGAAGCAATGCATAAAAATAGATTATCCCTTAGCATGATGTTTCTTCTGCTGGAAGAAGATTAACTAAAATTTGGATGAACATTTCAGCTAAGCACCTGAACTGGGTTAATAAATAAAAACAACAACTACAACCAAAAATAAAAAAGTACTCGGCGATGGCTCAATGGACAAGACGCCGTTGATTTAAGCTACCAATGTACTTTCAAATTCCTCCACTCACTTTACCTTCAAACTAAAAGCTACAGTTCTATCCTTGGCTTGCCCTGTTTCCGAAATACGAAGTGTGGAAATATGCTTCATTCTAATTTAACTAGTAGCAGCTTCAGTGGAATGTATACGGTTATGCATTATAGTTTTAAATAAATGGGATTATGATACATCAATTTTCGTACCAAAAAAATCTGGCCATATCCTATGAACTTTCCCATCAGATTAATGGTGAGTTTAGGTAAAATCAACTGTACGAGTGAAAATGGGCGATTGAAGAATAGAAACCTTGAAAGAATAATGAATCTTCTCTGGACTGAACTGAACTGAACATGATTGTTTGTTGTTCCCTCCAACTCTTCTTTTTGCTCCTTTTGGAGCAGAGTAATGTCATTTTGGAGGTGGAGAACGAGCATAGAGAGAACGTAATCGTCATAGTCGAACTACATTCCATGCGAGCAGTTCCCTCGAGAAGATGAAGAACAGAGACTCGAATAAGTTTACCTCTCCGAGTAATTTGGCGACTGGCGGAGACCATTGGAGAATGTGAGTGAGACGCTAATCCCTGCAATTTTGTTAAATCGCCTGTTTTTTATAAATTGTTAAATCTTTTGTTTTTCTTTTTTTCTTTTTTTTTTAAGAGGGTTAAGTCTTCGGCGTTTGCCCAACTTTTTGAAATTTATTTCAAAAATACATTTACCCTTTTAAAAATTACAATTATATTTTTCCTCTTCAAATTATTTCAAAAGTTTCTTTAATAACATTTTTATTGGAAAGAGTGACAATGTGTAACATGTCTAATGATGTATTTAACAGGATATGTACCATTAAGTTACATGTTATATCTTACTAATGTTGGAATGAAGGATTTGATTTCTCTCCAAAAAAATGAAGGTGATTGAGAATGTCAACAACCGCTTATCAGACACGTTGTTATAGAATTTGAAGATCTGAACGAGAAGGCACAAGTTGCTAGTTGGAATCCTGAAACTATCGCTCGCATATGTGCCTATAGAATTTTCAATTGAATGCACGAGCACTTATAGACGAAACGAATGTGAAAATGTCGACTTGTGGGTAGCACAACCATAAGTGAAAAATCCAATTTCTCATCTTTTTATTTATTTTTTGGGACCGCCCGCTATCTTAGACATTTGGTTCCAATTTAACTTTAAAATGTATATAATTTAATATGAAATATACTACTAAATTTTTACCATAATCAACTAAGCAATTATGATTTAATAATTGGGATAAGCAGAAAATTCGTGGTCTCTATTTCATCATGTTAACACTGTTATATCTCAACTTACCTGTTGAATGAAATGGAGGTCATTGGGATGTGGACGAAGACAACTATTTTAAACAAAAACAAACAATTAAGTAGACTAAAAATATGTTGTCATAAATGTGGGAAATGATAAATATATCAAAATATAATGTCATGTTGATTAAACATTCATAAACTTCTTGATGTTTTCTTGATAACATGCTGTTAGCTTTCATTTTATCGGGAATAATAATATGGACTGCGAAAAATATGCACAAACTTTAGTAGCATACTAATATTCTCTTTCTACAGTTAAGTGGAGCAAAATAACTCACACTAATAAAAGAATCACACAAGAAAAAAATGAAGGGTAAGAAAATTTAGATACATAATATTTATATTAGTTCACCTCAACGAGAACGGGACTACGTCATGTTTCTGCAATTGCAGGTTCCACTAATATTGAAGAATACAATGAGATCTCTCACTAATAATCTCGCTGTACAATCTCGAACCTTAATACTCTTGGTTAGCAAAACCAAAATGAATAGCACTCTTCCAATCTCTCTAAGCACACACACTTTAGTGAACAAGAGCACACACAAATGAGCATTCTCAGAGGCGGATCCAAAAATTTATGTCAGGGGGCACAAATTGAATATAGTTTTAGATGTATTAT
>JAOANK020000007.1:2912194-2924100 GCA_026257165.2 Telfairia occidentalis
TTTTTGGTGGTGGTTGTGGTTTAGAATACGATTATGTAGCTCTAATTTTGAAAATCTATTATTATTTTCGGAGAAAATACATTTTCTATCTTGCAATTCAGTAAATAATTGTACTGAGGTTTTAGAAGACGATTATTTAGCTCTAATTTTGAAAATCTATTATTATATATAAAGAAAGTTTGGGTGGAGAAACTTTTCAAAATTTGTATGTAAAGAATTTGAGGAGATATCTTTTAATAGTCAAGAACATATGTTGACGACCATTAGGACTTAATCATACGGTGCATCATTTATATGTTGTCTATTTTAGAGACATAACAAACAACTTAGAAACATTTTATCTATCACATCTTTGTTGAGTGAATCATTTTTTAAACAATTTAAATTGAGGAGTTTAAATTATAGAAGGACGAAGTAAAACTATTTCCTAAGCGAATATTTTTTTTTTAAAAAAAAAAAAATTGAAATGGCAGTGGGCAATAGAATCGTTGCTTTGAGGATTTGTAGACATTATATGAAGAATTGTTCCAGTAGTGATCATAATCATATCAAATTAGTGGGAACATATTACAAAGTTGTCTTGTACGAATCCATGAAAATGAGATTTCAAACAGTATCCAAAGCTTTTTAATTTCAAATTCAATATTTTCCACTGCCTTAATTACAGATATCTTTCAGTTTGAACCTTCTTTAAACTCCACGATCAGGCAGGGAGAATCCCATCACTTCCACTACCCCCTTTGCCCTGTTGACGACCATTTTTTTTTTAAAAAAAAAATATTTAATTTAAACTAATTAACAATCATCTTTTAGATACAAAATTAATTTAAAGCTAAGGCAACCTATGAAATTTTGTATTAGATATAAAGTGGAAAATTAAAGCAAACACAATTTTGAAAGAGACATATTAGAAACTTTTTCAAGTACAATGATTCTATATAGTAAACAAAATGCTATAAATTCAGAGATGAAATTTATACTACTAAACTAAAAACAAAATGGTTATCAAAGGAGTAAATTTAATTTAAACTTTGATTCGATGAATTCCAAATGATAATATGCAACGAGTTTTGACCGATTCTTTGATGTTAGCCATATCTGTATAATATATATAATATGCAGTTTTGTGTGGCGGCTTCAAGCAGAAGGAAGATATAATATGGAAAAAGCAAAGTTAAAAGATGCTTTTGAAAACCCAATTAATAAAACGAGAGAGAACATTACATAATGTAACTTTTAAGTAATTGTACTGCTCCAAATGGCTTCCAGCCTTTTTTTTTTTGGTACGATAGCTACTTAAGAAGCCATCAGTCCTCACTCGATTCTATTCCCAATTTAATATCATTGATTAACATCAATTTATGCAACCCTTCCACTATTTTCCTTTTTTAATAATTTAATTCTCACCCTTTTCATAAACTTTAATCATGTATTACAACTTTTATTTTATCGCGTGTATTAATCCATGTGGGTGCAATAAACTAATACTTCACAGTACATTAGCTAGATACGTATTCACATATTCCTTAAGGTTTCTACAAAACATAGGAATTTTCTCTTTTTTTTTAATGGTTTTTTATGATAAATATTTGAATTCATTAATTATTTGGTCAACCCTTTGTGTCACTCTCACCAACCCTGACTTTGACCCTAATAATTAACCAAATCTTAGAGAAGAGACATGCCCTTTGACTTGTCTTTTTTTTTTTTTAAATACATGTAATAGGAGAAAAATATATATATATACATATATAATTGTTATTTTTTTTAGATGAAAGTAGATTAGTCTTGTTTCTACTAATTATAGACAAAATAAGTACATTAAAACAATAAATTTGACTACTAACTCCAACAATAGTTTGTTTTTATAAATTATATACATATGTTGTATAGGGTAATTGTTATATGACAGTGTAGAAATAATATAGATGATTGATCAAAGAATATATTGCAAATGTAGGTAAGGAGTGAAGTGTAAATAATAATTTTGTGGTACACTTGAATGAGAAGCTATTTAGGTAACTCAGAGTTGGGTGGTAAGGCATTTGATTCTTCTAGGCTTTTTTTTTTTTTTTTTTTTTAATAAGACTGTAAGATCCATAGGGAATGGATCAGAAACATTGTGCTATATGCTTTGTCTTTTATTGGGGTGTAATATAAGCTGGCTAGCCTCCTTGGGCAATTATATATATATATATATATATATATATGAATGAACAAAAGATTCTCCCATAAAAAAATAAAATCCAAAACTCTATTCCAAAAAGAACTACCTTTAATTTATATAAAACATTCTCTCAAATACATGAATTTCAGTTGATTAATTATATATGTTTATAATTGTATTGTGATTTGAAATTTATGTCAAACTTTGAAGATCTTTCACATTATTATTATTTTTTTAAAATTGTTGCGATGATTAAACATTAATTTTTTTGTACAAGTACAAAAGGCCTGTTTTTGTGTGGTTGTATTGGCCATAGCACGTTTTAGAAGAATATATATGATTGAATAAAATTGGGGAAAAGAGCGAATGTTTTTAGATTTTTCAAATAAATGTATTGTGTATATATTTGTGGACTTCTTTTTCTTTCTAGACAAATGCACAGAGAATTTAAAGCCTAGATATAAACTAAAAGGAATGGTTCCGGCCTGAGTTATTTTTCAAAAATAAATTTTCTTTTTATAAGATTTTATTTCCCTTTTTTCCATAACCTTCATTTTAAGAATAATCTAATAATCTACTTTTCTCATTCTGAATGAGAGTTAATACGATTTATTACTATATGTAAACTTTTACATAAATAAAAGGCTAAATTATACAAAGTAACCTTATACTTTATACTCTATTTAAAAAATATCTTTATTTTTTCAAAAGTTTCAATAATACTGTCATTCACCTTTACTAGATGTTTCAAAAAATACATTTCAAGAAAAAATTGGTTGAATGTTCGACAAAAAGTTGACATGTTTGCTAATATATTATGTATTACGTTGATACAAAACAACTTGTTAAGTGAAAAAATGCAGCATTTAAAATTGATTTGTACCTTTAAAATAAAATAAACAATTAAAAAAAATCAAAGTTAACATTTAAAAATGTACACAAAAACAAACGAAATGTTGCGTTTATTCACTTAAGCTGCCACGACGGTTATTTCGTATTCATGTAGTCCATATGTAAGTAAACATGTCAATTTTCTATCAAACATCCAACTAAATTTTTTTTAATAATTTTTTTTGAAACATTTAGTAAAGGTAGATGGTAGTATTAAAAGTTTTGAAAGAATAAAAGTATTTTTGAAACAATGTACAAAGTATATAATTAAACCTAAATAAAAATGACATAAACCCAACATAGTTCAATAGATTAGACATCTACTATCATGATAAAGGTCAATGGTTCTCGATCTCGAACTCAATTAGGGAAAACTAAAAAAGGAGGACTGAAATGTGATATTTTAGAATGGTGTGTCAACAATGAACAAAGAGGCAAAGTAAGGTTTGGAAAAAGTGCAACAGAATCCACCAACCCTATAAAGAAAAAGGGAAAACTCCCTAATTGAACATGCAGCCCCTACCAAAACCAAAACTCTTACCTCTAAAAAAAAACCATCTCCTTCTCCCCATCTCCTTCTCCTCTCCTAATTCTTCATACACAATTCTTCTCTTCATTTGCTTCATGTTGCAGAAGATTCGATACATCGATCGCGGTTATCTCCTTCCCTTTTCGGGTCGTAAAAACAACTAATCTCTCTCCTAACATATATATATATATATATATACACACATACAAAACACAAAAGCATATATATGAACATATATATGAGAAGTGAAGGTAGTTGCTGCTTGTTTTCTTACCTTAAGGTCTTGCTTGGAGGTGTGGCTGTGGGTCTGTTTATATGGCTTCTAATAGTCGGCTCGCCGGAGCGCGGAGGACGGCCGCTGCCAAAAACAACAAGCTGGCCGGTAGCTGGCTCTCTCAAGCAAGAAAAGGTACTGACCAACATCAACAACCATCCACAATTGGAACTCAACTTTATCAGCAAAGTCAAAGTTCCTAAAGGCCCAGACCCCATTCATAACAGGTAATTAAATTTAACATCATATCAAAACACTTTATTAACGGCTTTGTGCTAAATTTCTATCAATATAACATTGGATTTCGATTTACCATAACCTATGTATCCGTGTAAAATTTTAGATTTAATGATGATGAATTAGTGCATGTTTGATATAACTTCTTGATTTAGAGTAAAACATTTATTATATAAGTGTATTTGGAAGAAAAATAATTAAATGCTTAATTTTAAAAAACTTTAAAGGTATTTTATATGTTTTTATACATTTTCAAACCATTTTTTCTTATTAAAAAACCTTTAAAAATATTTTTAATTAGTTGAAAGTACTGTTCGAAATTTTAACCAAACACTTTTAATTTTTTTTTAAAAAAAACTTTTTTTTAATCAATAAATAATTTAAAAGTGATACCAAACACATCCTTAGACTTTTTTTTTTACCGTCTTTAATTAACTAATTAAGATCATCCATGGTACTAAGCAAGAAATTAAAGCTTGTATTTTTTAAAGTTTCTATAATTAGATTGAATTAATAATTTATATGAAGTTTGTTTTGTTGTATATGTTGTGTTGGTTTGCAGAAGAGTTGGGGTTAAAGGAGGGCCTCCGAGCCGAGATTAGGGTTTGTAGAGAAAGAGAAAGGTATTTGATTCCTCCATGTCCAGTTTCAGAGGAATGCACATTATAAGTCTGTCTTTTTTATTTTCATTTTTAGATCTCAACATGTGCATGTTTTATTTGTAATAATTTCAATAACGCAAAATATTTTTAATTACGTGTCACCGTTCACAAAAATAATAATAATAATAATAATAAAAAGCTGGTATGTATATAGAAAATTTACACACACTGGACTTTGTAGAACGGCATGATGGGATCTGTTTCGTTTTAAAGAATTACAACTCTACAGCTTCGTATTGTGAAAATGGGCTTCATTTATGCTGGTTCGAGTTCGTCTTGGCCCAATTTAATTCGGGCCCAAATAGAAATCTTATCGGGCTAAACTTCCAACCAATTGGGCTGTTGGCGCAAAAGTACAGTTCAATACTACGGCTCCCGACTTTTTACACAAACATTTGATCCCCCTTAGTTTGAACTTTGAAGAACCTTTTAGATATTTAAAATTTTATCTATTTTTATATTTAAAATTATGTATAGATTTTTAGGTCAAAACTATATAGTTTACTGGTTTAAACAATTAAGCTTACGTAATATGTACTGGATTGTTTATTTTATTTTTAATAAAAATTTAGTTATATAATATGATTAGAAAGTTAACAAAAGACAGTTGGAATCTACATTTTTTATCTCCATCTTTAAAATGAATTCAAGAAAAGGAATTTTCCGATTTATTTGACCTAATCCAAATAGATTGATTATTCTTCATTCAAATCATGCCAAAACAAGTGACAACATTTCAAACCTCAAAATTTGAATCATTTTTTGTAATATAGGCTTCTTTTGACTTTACCAATTTAATTGCTATTTCATATTGACTATATTTTAATAGTTTAAATTACAATAATTAAAAAAAATGTGCTGGCTGTTACTTTACTACCTACCTTGCCCACTTCACAGCACATTGAAAAAAGAATTTATCATAAACCTTAATTAATTAAATGGAGAAATAGGAGTCGAAAATGTGTTCAATGGATTTAGAGTTTAATTTATTGAGCCCTTCCAAAGTCGTAATAAACTTGTTGGGAATTTTTGTTTTAAGAACAATGGTTGAATAAATAATTGTTTTTTTATTCTTTTTTCTAAATGTTTTATCATAAACAAACACAAATCAATTTGTCATTTTTAAATCCCAACTGTATGTAGTTTATAAAATTAATGCTCTAAAAAGAAATTGTGAAGGGGAAAAAAAGCACATTTGAGTTTTTTTAAAAAAAAAAGAAAAAAAAGAGCACATTTGGGGAGGAACCAAATGAAATGGCATTTCATTTGCATTTTGATTCATTTCGGACCAATCAATCCGTCCTCCTCAATTCCCTCGTCATCCTCTTATTCACATAAATACAATTTTAGTAACTTTTTTTCCAAATTTTGCCGAAGAACAGAGAGAGGGGGGAAGGGGAAGAGACAGCGAGAATGATTCACGGGTTGAGGTTGTATCTATGTTTCTTTGTTTCATGTCATGGCGATTGAAAACATTAGGTTCTGGGGGACAAATTTCGACGTTTCTGAGTCCATTTGATGTACAATGAACTCTAATTCTATCGTTCTCTGAGAATGGAGAGATCGCTGAGTTCGTGAGTGGGTTTCTTCTAGACGATCTCTAATAATTGATTGTGGATCTGAGAGGGATTTGAAACCATGCCGTCTCACGCGGATCTGGACCGTCAGATCGAGCATCTGATGGAATGCAAGCCGTTGCCGGAAGCAGAGGTGAAAATACTGTGCGATCAGGCGAGAGCGATTCTGGTGGAGGAGTGGAACGTGCAGCCGGTTAAGTGTCCGGTGACGATATGCGGTGATATTCATGGCCAATTTTACGATCTCATTGAGCTTTTCAGGATAGGAGGCCGTACTCCCGACACTAATTACCTTTTCATGGGGGATTACGTGGGTGAGTTCTTAGCTATTTTTACCTTTGTTTTTGTTTTATGATGCCCAGATTTTTCTTTTTGGTGGGAGGTAATTTGGAAATTATTTTATTGCTTCGTTAAGCGTTAGTGTCTGCTTTCTGGGTTTTTTTTTTTTTTTTTTAAATCTACTTCCAAAAGAGATGCATTCGAGAAGATGTTCTGAACCCCGAAAGCCGCATCCTTCAAGTGGCTGATGTATCATAGACTCATAGTGACATGACTTCTTTACCCATACTTTAAATACAAATATTCTGATTAATCTGAATATGATTCCCAGTTGGCTTCAGCTATAGCTCTTTGCATTTAAGCGCAATTTATTCATTAGATCATCTAGAATCACACCCAAATGACTCGGTTTTGTGCAAAAGATTGTTTAAGTTGAAAACTCAAAAGAGCACATATCATATGTGCTGGTAAGGTCCCTGATCAGACAACTTTTATCAGGTGGCTCATGTGAGCATGGATGTGCCTGGTTTCAGGATAGCTCCTATCTCAGAGCTAAAGGGATAAAATGAACAAAGCTGACGGGTGACAGTGCAGTATGGTTGGTAAAAGTTGATGCTTGATTGATTCTTAAGGAGTCTTCATTTTTCGTCATCATATTTCATAAAAAATTTGTAGATGTGTTGCTTTAAGATTTAGCTGTGAATTATGAACTAGGGGATGATTTTAGTATGCATATCCTCTGGTAGGCAATAGATGAAAATTATATGTCATAGTAGAACTAGAGGTTTACAGGATTGAAGGAATTCATAGTAGTTTGCTCATAGGAGTTGATATGCAGTTTTTCTGTAGCTTTCAAAAAGTAGAAAAAGGAAACGAAATAGTTCTTCAAATGAATTATAGGGGAGGCAAAAGTGAGTCTATGCTCTATTGTTGTGTTAAAAAGACAAGCACAACAAGCGTTGCGTCCTCTAGGAGTCACTTACTGATTGACTACCCTCTGCTTAGCGGCCAGGAAGAGTGGGGAGGGAGAAAAAAAATAAAACTGGTGCAATTGATGGTTAGGTTTCTTGATTTATATTTTAAAAAAATATGTTCATGTTTTGCTATATACTATGATACTAGCATTTCCTCATCATTGTGAACTAATGCAGATCGTGGGTACTACTCTGTCGAGACGGTTACTCTTCTTGTGGCTCTGAAAGTTCGTTATAGAGATAGAATTACAATCTTGAGGGGAAATCATGAGAGCCGACAAATAACTCAAGTGTAAGATGTTATGAACTTTGAAGGCTCATCAAAAGTCTGCCATTTACATGTGTTTAGTCATGCTGTAAAACGTTCTTTCCCTGATTTTAATGTGGATGATTTTTATTCATACAAACCATTTTTTCTCATACAATACAGGTATGGCTTTTATGATGAATGCTTGAGAAAATATGGAAATGCCAATGTCTGGAAGCACTTCACGGATCTTTTTGATTACCTACCTCTTACAGCTCTAGTTGAGAGTCAGGTTCAGTTCTACTTCTACGTGGCATAAACTTTGCGCTGTAATATGGGATACCAAATAGCTTCTATCTAACACAGTGCAACTGTTGTTATGTCTAGGTTTTCTGTTTACATGGAGGGCTTTCTCCATCCTTGGATACCTTGGATAACATTCGCTCATTGGACCGCATACAGGAGGTTTGTTTGCATTTGGTTGTTGATTGTGACCACTCAACTATTTATTTACTCTTCTTCAAGCATTTCCTTTTTTGGGGGTTATTCAGTGTAATGTTTTAACTGATAGCTGTTTTTTCTGTACATTTCACGTCAGGTCCCTCATGAGGGGCCAATGTGTGATCTTTTGTGGTCTGATCCAGATGACCGGTGTGGGTGGGGAATATCTCCACGTGGTGCTGGTTATACATTTGGTCAGGATATAGCTGCTCAGTTCAATCATACAAATGGGCTCACTCTTATATCCAGAGCGCACCAACTTGTCATGGAAGGATACAACTGGTGCCAGGTGAATTGATTGGCTGATTTGATTTGAAATGTTCTAAACCCACTTGTTTTCTTTCGTATTGTATGTTCGTGTAATTTTCAATCCGATTCATTTTATAGGATAAGAATGTGGTGACTGTCTTTAGTGCGCCAAATTATTGTTATCGATGTGGAAATATGGCCGCAATACTGGAAATTGGCGAGAGTATGGATCAGAATTTTCTTCAATTTGACCCAGCACCTCGGCAAATTGAGCCCGACACCACACGCAAGACTCCTGATTATTTTTTGTGATTACTATATGTTGGTCATTGTAAGTTTCGTCGCTGTAGATTTTACTCCGAAAAGGTTTCTTGTCGTGGCTGAGAACCAGATTATCGTCAATGTCATTCTTTTGGTTGTAGTTTTAGTTTTGTTCTGTTGCTTCTTTGATGTGAAGTAAAAAACTCAAATAGGAAAATGGCAGAAAGTATCAGATTGTTGATCCCATTTTCTTGTAGATTTAAAGGAAACAAGTACTTGATATTATTGTGTTGTGTTATATACATACATATTCTTTGAAGTGAAGAGCTAATTTTGCCAAGACTTTTCTGTGTTTGTAATTTTTCAACAACATACAAGAGAAAGGAATGGATTACAAATAGTTAACTTGGTGACTAAAATAGTAAGATACCAGAGATTGATCTTGTTTGGAAATAATGAAACGGGGGGAAAGTATGTGCAACCATATCATGCCCTAGCTGTTGATTCATCTATAACTTCAATGGGTAGTATTCGGGGATAATACATTTAACTCACATGAACAAGTGTAACTATAGAAGACTTCTGAACTAGAACCTGGAATTTGACTGCAGCCGGCCAGCAGTAAAACCCGCTGTTGAAACAGTTCGCTTCCTCCTGAAGTAAACAACTGAACCACTGACGAGCAGCAAGCATAGCACAATGCCCTGCTCAGAGGAGCACAGCAAATGAAAACACCAACTAAAAAGTTGATTTTTCTTTCTGAATTTGTAGGAAAGCATGATAAA
Source organism: Telfairia occidentalis (assembly GCA_026257165.2). Taxonomy (NCBI): domain Eukaryota; kingdom Viridiplantae; phylum Streptophyta; class Magnoliopsida; order Cucurbitales; family Cucurbitaceae; genus Telfairia; species Telfairia occidentalis. The sequence goes on from JAOANK020000007.1 coordinate 2,921,828, forward strand.
CGGACACCTTCATCATACATTTAACAACTAGATAGACTAAGTTTAGATCTCAATTCTCCCTTTGATCCAGATAAAAGTAAAAAAATTGAATGGTAGTTGGCAGAGTATATTAAACCAGTAAGATAAATAAGGGTTCCTCCATATCTCCTCTTCACATATTGCTGAGACTTCAGAGATCAAAACAGCAACAGCGCAAAGGTCATTTATAACATGAATGCGTCTACCTTTCTCTCTAAAGAAAGAGTTTTTCACCACACTTATCTTTTATCTTTAAAAAATAGAATATTATTCTGAAGCACCGCTCCAAAATAACCTCTCCTAAATTTTTCTATATCGTTTAATGAATGGTGAACAATGTCTTAGGACTTAATTCACAATATATTGATTTTAAAAAGAAAAAAAATTCAACAGAAATACAAAGTGAAATAACTATTTTTCGATATAGCTTTACCAAATAAAAGATGTTACCAAATATTAAAGTTTTTATCCGCCAACATGAGCATAGCTTAACAGTAAAGACATCCACTTCTTTCCTTGAGGTCAGAATTTTAAATCTCTACCCCAACATTTGTTGTACTAAAATACACAAGTTTTTATCATTTTGAAAACATGTCCAAACAAATTTTGTAGCTCAGAGAAAATAGCTAAAATTTATAAAAAACAAAGTAGGAACAAAAATGAACCTCTTTAGTACCACAAATCTTACTAGATGTGATGAACATTCCTCATATCTAGATTATACTGAGAAATTCTATAGATTATACTGATTAGCCATCAAAGTTCAGTTCTGTAAAAGATGAACATTCCTCAAAAGATGCCTTAACCGTCCACCTCCCTTCAATGCATCTGTATAAATAATTTCTACTTAAAAAGTAATAGGATCGTATCAGAGAAAGACCCACAGACCACCATGATGGTGAATAAGAACAGTGGTAACCCTAATAGCATGAGATAGTTATTTAACTAACGAATATGTTTGGTATTAAATATCGATCATATAGAATAAAGCCATATAATAAAAATTTGAGAGAAGATCATATGGCATGCAGTAAGAAAAATAGAGCAGATAGAGAAATGATCACACAACCATTATTTGCAATTAATTAAAACTGTTAAGATAGAGCAGCTAGGAAAATTACATACCTCAAAACCAAGTACAGACAACTTTTCTTCATTAAGTGATGGAATACAGCTTCTATAAGTGATGTAAGCCTGAGAACCATCTGTTGCGGAGAGAGAGACATCCCGTAAATTTCTGTGTGCAATTGATGCACGATCACTTGCATCATTCAGCACAGGGATCGCAAGCTTGTGCTCATAAGACATTTCAAGCATCGAGCGACCATGAGATTTTTTTTCGTTGGAAACTTTTGAAGTGTCTTTGATTTCCACACATTTCAGGGGAATACGATAACCAGTCTCACTGCAGCGATATTTTTCATCATTCTATATGACCAAAAAGGAAAAAAGAATGAAAAATTGCCTCTGCATTAAAATTTATACCAAAAAACAAGGCAAAAGATACCAGTAAACATGAAACGTTGGATTTAAAGACAACGAACATAAAAGGGCCTATCATTACCCAATCCTAACATATTGAGAACTGAAAGTCTATAACTTCATGGACCAAAATATTGGCGTTCGCAACATCCAGATATTAACTACACTGTGCACATTGCCTGTCCAACCATAGTATCCAAGTTCAAATCCCTCCTCACCTAACAACTAACCAAAACAAAACGAGGGCCTTTCCTTTAAGGATAGGATGCAGTCGTGACCAGGATAGAGGATCAACGCTAGGGAACTCGGGTGTGTATCATTTGTTAAAATGGAATGGTCTTCGCCTTGTTTATTTATTTCCAGCTGGCTAAGGGCAAGGGATATGTTACAAATTAAATAAGGTATACCCAGCCTGAACATACTTTGGAGAATGTACAAGCATGAAATTTTGGTTTCAAAGAACAGCAAGAACACAAGAGCCCTATCATAACCCATTCCAAATGTACTGAAAACTGGAAGCCTGTAACTTCGTGATGAAAAACTCGCATGCATTTGCAATATCTCGATATTAGCTAAGTATTCAACACCACATTGCTATCCAAAATATAAATTGAAATGCTTCACTGTTTTCTCACGATCAATTATCGCCGCCATAAATGAAATATGTGCTCGTAATGTCCCGTCCCATTAAGTCACTGGGCAGGTTTTTAATAAAGCACCATATTGCAGCAATTAAAAAAAAATCACTGTTCTAACTCCAATAAGCTAGGTCC
>JAOANK020000007.1:2939944-2952280 GCA_026257165.2 Telfairia occidentalis
AGAAGAAGAGAAAGGGAAAAACCTAAAATAGAAGAAGAAGAACATAGAAGAACTTCAATTTTGGTTTTTCATTTGCGTATTCTTTCTGTCCAAGGTTGTGAGAGAAGAGAATCACATATTCCTTCCAAAACCTTTCTTCCTTATTCACCTTCATTTTATCCCTTCCCCTTCTTCCTCCCTCACTTGTTTATGCTCTTAGACTTTCTGCTAATTCCGCGACTCCACGATCTTACAACTTCACACCCTTTTAATGTAATTTCTTTTCATCCCCTTAATGTTAATATTTCTTCTTCTTTGTTTTTTCCCCTTCCCAAATCATCTCCTCCTCCCTTTATCCGTAAGTAACACAGTCTTCTTTTGTGTGTTTCTCTCAGGATTCTGCTTATTCGGAGGTGATCTGAGCAGAGGTTTGGATGTAATTCTTTGCTCGTGTTTTTCTGTTTTTAAAGTTTTGCTATTTTTTCGTATTTTAGATCTGCCTTTCTCCCGTTTCTCTTCTTCAATGAGCCACTTCTTGTGTAGGAATTTTGGTTCTAATCTGAGTTCCAAGCATGATTTTCTGTTGAACACGGAGGAGTCTTTGTCGGAGATGAAGAGGTCCCGAGACGACGTTTATATGGGCTCGCAACTCAAGCGTCCTGTGATTTCCACTCGTGCAGAACCGTAAAGCTCATCGTCCTTCTGTATTTTCTCTTATTATTAGTATTGTTATTTTTCGTTTAATTCTAGTTCAATATTCTACCTCCTCCTCCTCCTCCTTAATTACTCAAGTTTCTTTTTTAACCATGAAGATCAAACTCCTGAATCACCTGGCCGTCGCCAATTTTTTATTTTTGTGGTTCAAATTTTCATGAATTTCGGATGAAATATAGCTTCTTGTCAAAAGAAAAATTCACGATTTCTTCTAGTATCTTCAAAATTCTTATGAGTAATTAATATCTAGGGTTTTCAAGGAGTTCCAAAAAACTTCTCTCTCTTTTTTTTGGTTCAACCCGCTATTAAATTGATCTTTTGTCTGTTCATGTTTTCTCCTTTGTTGTTAATTGTTGAGGTCGATACTTTTTATGTATACGAAGGGTTGTCTTAGATAGGATCCAAGTTTGGCATATCTATATAGACTAGCAAATTTTTGCATGAGGCACCGATAATTGATGTCATAGAGTTTATGATTTTGAGTTACTTCGTCATAGACGTACTTATTTGTGTAATCTTTGTTGGGAATGAAGATCTACACAACCCCAAATGGCGGGAGGAGGGAGTGCCCAGAAACTAACCACTAATGATGCTCTAGTATATCTCAAGAGAGTGAAGGACATATTTCAAGACAAGAGAGAGAAGTATGAAGACTTCCTTGAAGTTATGAAAGATTTCAAGGCCCAAAGGTTTTTTACAGTCCCTTCTTCATTTCCCGCTTTTGGGTTTTGACTTCTTTCCAAGGAGAACACTTTTATGCTTGGGGGAAGGGTGACCTATTTGTTGACATATTTTAAATTTGATTGTAGAATTGATACTGCGGGAGTCATTGCAAGAGTAAAGGATTTGTTTAAAGGCCATCGAGATCTTATTTTGGGCTTCAACACATTCTTGCCCAAAGGATATGAGATCACTCTTCCACTGGAGGATGATCAACCTCCGCAAAAGAAACCTGTTGAGTTTGAAGAAGCTATCAATTTTGTGAACAAGATAAAGGTTGAAAATCTGTTCATGGTTAATGTAATATATTTTCTTTTAATGAATTTCACTAATTAGTTGATTATTTTGATGTATGCAGACACGATTTCAAGGTGATGATCATGTTTATAAGTCGTTTTTAGACATTTTAAATATGTACAGAAAGGAAAACAAGTCCATCACTGAGGTCTACCAGGAGGTTTGTTTGTTGCTTTTATTATTGTAAATGGCCTTGTTGTCTGTTTTGCACGTTTGATTCTATCATTGTGAGTCAAAATTGTGGTTTGTTTTTCTAATGGTTTTGTTGGTGACTTTTCACAGGTTGCTGCACTATTCCAAGAACACCCCGATCTGCTTGTTGAGTTTACTCATTTTCTTCCAGATTCTTCAGCCACAGGTTCTGGTCACTATGGCACTGGCAGGAATTTGATGCCCCGTGATAGGCATTCTGCCATGCCCTTCATGCGGCATATGCAAGTTGACCGGGTTTGGAAGTTTTCCCTCTTTATAATATCAAAGACATGGTTTTTAAATTAAATTCCTGTTAACTATTGAACTAACAGTAAGTTTTCATGTTATAACTCCAGAAAGAAAGAACTGTCCTGTCCCATTCTGAACGGGACCTTAGCGTTGACCGTCCAGAACCAGACCACGATAGGGCCCTAATGAAACTAGACAAAGATCAGCGTAGGCGTGGTGAGAAGGAGAAGGAAAGAAGAGAAGATAGAGATAGGAGAGAGCATGATCGGGATCGGGTTGACAGAGATTATGAGCATGACGTGAGGAGAGACTTTAACATGCATCGGTTTCCGCACAAGAGGAAATCTGCTCGTAGGATTGATGACTCATCTACCGAGCAATTGCATCCAAGTGGAGAAGGGGATGAAAATTTTGGCGTACATCCCATCTCTTCTTATGATGATAAAAATTCTGCAAAGAGTGAGTATTGTAATTATGTTGATTCCTTAAATCAAGTTTCATCACTCCATAAAATCTTGGACCCTTACTTTCTTAATTACGGACATTCAATATGTTACAGACAATAATATTTTCCTATGTTTTCTTCCGTTCCCTTTCACTCCATCTCCTTTGTGGTTTCTTCTTAATTTATTCTGCTTTGGCAGGTATATATATCCAGGAGTTTGCTTTCTGTGAAAGAGTGAAAGAGAAGTTACGTAATGCTGATGATTACCAGGAATTTTTGAAATGTCTCCATATCTATAGCAAGGAGATAATAACCAGAGCAGAACTTCAGTCTTTGGTATGGATACTTTTATATTTGACATCTGTTTCTTCATAGAATGTCCTAGACTAGTGCATATAACCATGTAAACTATACTAATAGCTTGATGAATAATAAAAAATTGATTGGCTAGAGGTCATTATGTCGGAGCAACAGATTAAGTAAGACCATATCTCCTCCCAATCTCTGGATTGCTCCTAAAAGAATTCTAATATTCTTTCTTGCCACTACTCTCATAATTGAGATTTAACGAACTCATCCAGATGACTTTTGGCTGCTTCCCGAAACTGCAACTGTACAAAAAGTGTTTAATGTTTTACATTTTCCTTGAAATTGTTATGCAAGACCCATCCTATCTCAAAGTCACGAGGCAGGCCAACACCATGAGGAGCCAAACTCGCAGTGGAAGAATATGCGCTTCTGATCTTCTCTATTTTGGTAGTAAAGAATACACTAAATTTGATTAAGGAACAAATGAAGAAATATTCTTTAGATCACTTCTATTGTGTTGATTCCCTTATGAATTAATACTGAAGAAAGGCAAAATTTCATCTTCTTTGAAGTCTGGGATTTCTATAATGCGGTGGTAAGTGTAGGTAAAGAAAGTAGCCTACAATTATAGGTATAGAGATTTCAGGGTATTGGGTGAAGTAATCTGTATCACCAAGGATTCATGACCTTTGGCCTTTAGTAGCAGTTAACAGTTTGCTATTCTTTCTTGCAGATTGCCATGTCTTCAATCTCTTGGTCTGCGAGGTTGAAACTATAGACGCTAGTTACCCCTGTCATCCAGAACTCTTTAATGAAAAAAATTTATAGGGAAGGTTGAACAAATCCCTAAAAGTATCTTCAAGTGGTCGGTCATGAATCCCAGTATCATCCTTTGTGGGTTTTCTTGACATTTTCCTCCTTGAACCTAGGAAACTTCTGTATTGTCTCTTGGAATTCAAGTGCTTGGGCATAGTATTGTAGGCTTGCTATAATGTGGAGGTCTATTTCCTAGTTATTACCATTAGGTTGATCAACTTTTAGCTTACAAAATTCTAGAAGGAAAAAGATCGTCAAAGAGTGAAGTTTCCCGACCCAAGATGGGTTGTAATGCTTGCAAAAGAGTGTAAAAAATATTCCCTAACCATGCTTTGTTTCGATAACTTGTTTACTTCGCTAAAGCCTTAAATTTTTATCACATTTCTTTCTTTTACTTGTCAGGTGGGTGATTTACTTGGAAGATATTCTGATCTTATGGATGGTTTCAATGAATTTTTGGCACGATGCGAGAGGAATGGTAATTGTTTAGATTTTGTTCTTGCTTCTGTGGATTTTGTTCCGTGTAATATTTAATCTGATCAAATATTGTTTTGCAGATGGATTTCTTGCTGGTGTCATGAGTAGAAGTACGTATGCTTTGTTTCTTCCTTTACATAATTTAATATTTTCAAGGCTGGTTCTTTCGTAGTTCATAAGCAAGACACTTTACCAACTGATGCTTAATTTATTACTCGAGTAACCTTATGTTACATGTGTATTTCAACATTCCTTATTTGTTAAATTACTTTTAAATTCATTACAGAATCATTATGGAATGAAGGAAGTTTGCCTAGAACAGTGCAAGCGGAGGACAGGGACAGAGATAGAGATCGTGAGCGAGAGAAAGAGGACATTTCCAAAGATAGAGATCGTGAAACTCGAGAAAGAGATAGACTTGAAAAGAATGCATCTGGAAATAAAGATCTTGCGAGTAACAGGATATCTGTGTTTTCTAGCAAAGACAAGTATTTGGCGAAGCCAATAAATGAACTTGATTTATCAAATTGCGAACGTTGCACTCCTAGTTACCGCCTTCTGCCAAAAAATGTATTCACTGCTCCTAAGCAATCAATGTTTTTAGTATATTTCTGACCTTTCTTTATAAAAAAAAATTGACGGTGATTGTTTTTTCTTGTTCTCTCAGTATCCAATACCTTCGGCCAGTCAAAGAACAGATCTTGGTGATCAAGTATTAAATGATCACTGGGTATCTGTCACTTCCGGAAGTGAGGACTACTCTTTTAAACATATGCGCAAAAACCAGTATGAAGAGAGCCTTTTCCGATGCGAAGATGATAGGTTAGATATCACCTGAGATGCAAACTACTGTTTTATTTTCACATATTATTTTATTCAATTTTTAAGGAGATGATACTCAAATGCAGGCAGTTCTTTTGAGCCTTGTTGTATTTAATGTTTTTGCACTTTTATTAAGTTTCCTCTCTACATTAATCATCCATGTATTGCCGAAAATGTCACTGCAATTTACTTTTGCACCGATTTATTACTCTGTCAAACACGGAATGATTTATGTTATTGTGCTTTGTACTGATGTTGGTAGGTTTGAGCTCGACATGCTGCTGGAGTCTGTCAATGTAACTACCAAGCGTGTTGAAGAACTACTTGAAAAGATCAACAACAATGTGATCAAAACAGACTGTCCAATCACAATTGAGGATCACCTAACTGGTTATTGTCTGCCTAGTGTTTTTGTTTTAACAATACTTTCTCAAGTTTCTTTATGTAACTTTCTTGCCCAGTTTTTTTCCTTCTGGGCTTACACTCCTGTCCTTTCTGTAGCGCTAAATTTGAGGTGCATTGAACGGTTATATGGTGACCATGGGCTTGATGTTATGGATGTGTTGAGGAAGAATGCATCTCTTGCTCTGCCAGTTATTTTGACCCGCTTGAAGCAGAAACAGGAGGAATGGGCACGGTGCCGTTATGACTTCAATAAAGTTTGGGCTGAAATATACGCTAAGAACTATCATAAGTCACTTGATCATCGTAGCTTCTACTTCAAGCAGCAAGACACAAAAAGCTTGAGCACTAAAGGTGACTTATAACATTGATATTACATCATTTTTTCTCGTTCTGCAGCTCATTAAGCTCTGAAAACTCCTTTGCTTATGGGATCATAAGAATGTAATTATAAATGTGCAATTATATACCTTTTATGTTTAGTTTAGACGGTAGAACATAGTTGATAGGTTAGGGTGTGTCCTAACGTTTTTCCACGCCTTTTACTTTCTCTGTCCTCTAATGCAATAGCCCACCTTTCTTATGGTACTTTTATTTGTCAGATGTACCTTTTTTATATTAATATTAATAAAAAACTAGATGTACTTCATTTGTTGAACGAGAGAACTATAGACAAGCTAGGTCGATTGCATTTAAAACCTCTCTATATCGATTGTTTTATGATTATAGGTGCACTTTAGAGCAGTTGAATTTTTGTGATGTTTTCTCATTGGTAGTTTGTTTGCTTTTTTTACAGCCTTGTTGGCAGAGATCAAAGAGATAAGTGAGAAGAAGCGGAAAGAAGACGATGTGTTGCTTGCTATTGCTGCAGGAAATAGACGACCCATTATTCCAAATTTGGAATTTGAGTATCCTGATCCAGACCTTCATGAAGATCTATATCAGCTAATCAAATATTCCTGTGGAGAAGTTTGCTCGACTGAACAATTAGACAAGGTTATGAAGGTATGGACAACCTTCTTGGAGCCCATGCTTGGTGTTCCTTCTCGACCTCATGGTGCTGAGGACACTGAAGATGTTATCAAGGCAAAGACTCATCCTGCCAAGAGTGCTGGTACTACTGTGGTAGAGAGTGATGGCAGTCCTGGTGGGGGTGCCATTATGATGCACCCAAAGCTCTTAAATTCTTCTAGAAATGGAGACGAAAATATTCCACCTGAACAATCAAGTTCTTGCAGGACTTGGCCCTTGAATGGGGACAATGGGGTCAAAGAAGATAGTTTCCATGATGCAGATCGCATTGTACGGAAGGGAGATCCTTTCGTCAGTATTTCCCAACATGTTAAAATTCAGGATAATGCACCCGTGACTGATGAATTGTCTGGAGTAAGCAAACAAGACAATTCTACCGAATGTTTTGTCAATTCAAATGCATCCCTTGCAATTGCAGCCGGCCAAAGTAATGGGAAAACTAACATAGAAAACACATCAGGTTGCTGAACTTGTTCTCATATTTCACTTTCTCCTTGCTACTGTTTGATCTTTTTTCTTTCCTGCATGATTATAGATTCTGACGGATGCTTTGGTTTGTTGTTGCAAGGTTTGAGCACTACTCCTTCAAGACTTGGGAATAGTGCCGTTGAGAGTGGAATTGAGTTACCTTCCTCAGAGGTATGGCTGACTGGGTGATATACCTTTTCCATTGGAGGCCCTTCATTGTTGAAATTATCAATATTATTCTCTATTAAACAACTTACGGTGCTTATTAAGTTCATGGTGTTAATTCTTAAGAATCCAAACTCTTTTTATCTCTAAAGCTTGAGGAACTAGAAAAATCTTGTAAGATGAATGATAAAGAAACCGTCTCCCCATTATAGAGTTTTCTTGGTCTTAGGCTTGCCTGCTTTCCATTTTTTTAAGACAGACGAATATGGTAGGCATGTAGAGCAGAAGTTAACAAGTTTATGGTGGTTCAAATTTGTGAGAAAGAGAAGATGAGAAAGAATTAAGGCTGATGGTTTGGAGCTGAATTTGAGAGAGAGAGAGAATGAGAGAGTTAGAAAGTCAAATAAAAGAAAATTCAAAAAGAAAAGAATGGAGGAAGAAACAGTGGAAGAAGTGTTGTGGCTTAAAGACTGTAATTGGCTAAACAAAAACCCGGGTGCCTTGCCTCACCTCTTGCCATAGGTGAGTGCCCGGGTGTACCCTAACATCACTGGTGAGTGCCATATGTTTGGCATGCATTCTTTTATTGCATGGTTTTATAAAAAAAGATGGAAAATGGAAAGTGATTCAGCTGTACTTGGATGATGTTAACACTTTGTCTGGTGCATGTCCAAGTCAGTTATTGACTTTTCATCCTTCAGGTTAGGTCACGGTCATTTGCCAAGAACCTAATTCTGAAATGTGAAATCCTGGTAACCTTGCACAGTAAATTGTTGTACTAATTCGAAGAGTGTGCTGCATGCAAGTTATATATGGATAGGACTATTTAATGTCATTAGTCTTTGTAAGTTTGTACCTTTTCTGTTGATCTTAATTTTTACTGTCTGCATGGGTATGCAGATTGTAAAATTGTGATCAACACGATTTTGACTGAACAGAGAAGTGGAGGTGGCTTGTGGTCGATGTTTTGGCACCTTTTACAACTTGCCATTTTATTATGGAAGCTGATATTGATTTTCAAGAGATTAACAAATAGGCAATAAGAGTAAATGTTCCGCTCATTTATAGTTCTGCCACTGCTTATTGCATGAATGTCGGTTAGATTACTGGTTGTAGTTTGTGCATGATGAGTTGAATTATATAATGATGATATTGTCTTCTAATGAACCTATTACAGGGAGGTGGCCCTGCAAGACAAATTATGACTGCAAATGGCATCATCTCAGAAGGCATTAAAAGTCATAGATATACTGAAGAGTCTGTCAGACACTTAAAGATTGAAAGGGAAGAGGGCGAATTATCTCCAAATGGAGATTTTGAAGAAGATAACTTTGCCAATTATGACGGAGAGTTGAAAGCTGTGCCAAAAGCAAAGGAGGGTGTTGCTGGCAGGCAATATCCAAGCACTCGAGGTGAGGAAGAATTATGCTGCAGAGAGGCTGGTGGAGAAAATGATGCCGATGCCGATGATGAAGGGGATGAAAGTGCTCAAAGATCATCAGAGGATAGTGAAAATGCCTCTGAGAATGGCGACGTTTCTGCTAGTGATTCCGGTGATGGAGAGGATTGTTCTCGTGACGATCATGAGGATGCAGACCATGATGATAATAAGGCTGAGAGTGAAGGTGAGGCAGAAGGGATGGCCGATGCCCACGATGTTGAAGGAGATGGAGCATCTATACCATTCTCTGAACGCTTTCTATTGACTGTAAAGCCTCTTGCCAAGCATGTTCCTCCTGTGTTGCATGAAGAAGGAAAGGAGTCTCATGTATTTTATGGAAATGACTCTTTTTATGTGCTCTTTAGGCTCCACCAAGTAAGGTTCATTATAGGATTATACTTAAAAAGATAGTTCCATCGAAGAGCCTTTCGTCCTGTTTTTCTCTTTTTATGAAACTAATATTTTATTTACTTCTCGTCTCAGACACTGTATGAGAGAATACAATCTGCAAAGATCAATTCGTCATCCTCAGAGAGGAAATGGAGGGCTTCAAATGATACAACCCCCACGGATCTGTATGCCAGGTGTTTGTACTTTCTAGGTCCTTGCCCTTATTTCCCAGTTGCCATATAATGATTAATGCAATATCAGTAAATATACCCCTTTTTGTGGCTAGGTTCATGAATGCACTTTATAATCTACTTGACGGTTCCTCTGATAACACAAAGTTTGAGGATGATTGCCGAGCCACTATTGGAACCCAGTCATATGTTCTATTCACGTTAGATAAACTAATATATAAACTTGTTAAACAGGTAACGTACTAATGGCTTTTTTTCTTAATTACTTTTACTCTTTCTTGTTGGACATATTGATCAATTCATGTGTGCTATGTGTCAGCTTCAAACAGTTGCCTCCGATGAGATGGATAACAAGCTTCTCCAACTATATGCGTATGAAAAATCAAGAAAAATGGGAAGATTCGTTGATGCAGTTTATCATGAAAATGCTCGTGTACTTCTCCATGATGAGAATATCTATCGCATTGAACGAGTATGTTTTTTAGTGAATTTGCCTTCCTATTTTCATGATTATGGTAGCCGAACTTGAACTTACTATTAAATTGTTTAAACTGTTCGATAAATCTATTTTGCAGTCATCCACACCAACTCATCTTTCTATTCAGCTTATGGACTATGGCTATGATAAGCCTGAAGTAACTGCTGTTTCCATGGACCCCATTTTTTCGTCTTATCTGCATAATGACTTCTTCTCAGTTCTTCCTGAGAAAAAGGTGAAGTCAGGGATCTTCTTGAAGAGGTATTAAGATTGTTGAAGCATAGCATAGCAATTCAATTTTCCTCAGTTAGTTTGCCTTGTCATCAAATCCCATGGTTCTTACAGAAACAAACGTAAATATGCCTGTGGCGATGAGAATTCTGCCGCATGCCATGCTTTGGAAGGACTTAAAATTGTTAATGGTCTGGAGTGTAAAATTGCTTGCAATTCGTCGAAGGTAATGGCTATTTTGAAGTTTATTTCTCTTCTTTTTTTTTCTTTGGTCATGTTTTCTTACTTGTACTTATGGGCCATACATATGCATTGTTCACGAAAGTAATATATTAGGTAGTAACTTTGCTTCTTTAACCCGATGTCAACATTTTGCTGATCAATTGGGTTTCTTTTTGCTGTTATAGGTTTCGTACGTTTTAGATACAGAGGACTTTTTATTTCGTAGAAATAGTAAAAGAAAACGTTTGCATGGAAACAGCCCGTGCCACAACCAGCCAATGTCTTCTAGCGGTGATTCAAGTAGGAGGGTACAGAAGTTTCACAAGCTACTTGAGAACTCATAATACACCACACCATCAATTTGAGTTTGAAGTAAATATGGTAAGCCGAAGTCCTTATCTGCATTTATTGAAAATTTAGAATCTAATTAATACAACTTTTAGATACCACAATTTGGCAAGTAGTATATATTTGACTTTTGAAACGAGGGTTTTAAGGATTAACTTAACATGGACATGCATGTAGTTTAAAGACGAACTTTATATGGAAAAAGGGGAGGGAACATCTATCTGATAAGATAACTTATGTTTTCTTATATGTGTTTGTTTCTTCAGTAACTTTTAACGGAGGCACTGGAAATCTGAAAATGCAAAGTTTGGGGCATAGTGAAGCGGGTATTTTGAATTTCCTTTACTGTATTCTTATTTATATCTCAGCCTCACCATGAAAATAAGGCATTGGGAGGAGATATAGCTCGAGCGTTATTGCATTACTGAGTTGGTGGCTGACTGAGCCACATTCTGTAAATAGGGTAAATTTTTATGATGTAAAAACTTCGGTATACGATCTCTATTTTTCCTGCTTCGCAAAAATAGGAAACATCTCCAAAGTTTCAAATCCCTGAGCTCTATGTTTTCTGCCCACCTCTCAAACCATTCTCTTTTTCTTTTATTTGTTGTAGTAATTGTAGTTCCTTTCCAGTTCTCTGTCTTCTCTCTCCATTTGAGATTCTCGCAAGGGATCCTGGAATTTTGGTTTGGAACCATGGAGGAGCATACCAGAAACTTTCTTAAAACAGTGCAACAAATTATGTGAGTTCGTAGTTTAAATTGCCGATGGTTACTGTACTTGGATACTTTTCATACTTTGTACTTCTAAATAATGTATTTTTAAATTTCCTAAAAATATTTATTTGTCTTTATGTTCCAATTTTTTTAATTTGTATTTAATTTAATATAAATTTCGCAAAAGTCGTATTAAATTGGGCTTCGATGTTTATTGAATAGAATCTAATTTTTTTTTTTTAATAATATGGATTAAAATAAATATTAAAAGTTTGGGAATAAAGGAAAAGAATTTTGTTTTGTTTTTAATGTTATTAATGAACTTTTAAATTTATCTTCTAAATATAGAAAATTTTAACTAATGGTGTTGTGATGTTCGGCAAAAATATATTATTTCTATGAGCTAGTTATTTTCTTTTTTAAATGTTAAACACCATTTTCAACCCATCTAATTAAAAACCTAAATTGTAAAAGAAAAAATTTAAAAACTAAGTGGGTCTTACCCCAATAAATGAATTGTTTTTTCAATCACATGAATGAATATGACAAAAAAAAGGCTACTTATTGGACCATATAAATAATTATTTTCATATTTTGATAATCTGATAATCTTACCAAATTCTCTCTCGGTTATTTTTTAAAAAATTAGTGCAAAACAATACAATTATAATGTTATCTTCTAAAAATTCAAATTATAATCTTCGTTGCTAGTCAATTTTAGTATGACGTCAAGTTAAAGTATCTCAACAAGTTTGGTATGCAATCGTAATATTATTATTTTTTTTGAAATATATATATATTATAAAATTCCTACCATGTTCGACTTTAGAATATAACAGGAGTCGGGATTAATCTAAAAGTTAACCCTACCACATTTTATCATTTATTGGGCTTTGAAAGATAGGAATTAAAAAAGAAAAAAGATTATGAATAGCAAAAGGCGAAATTTGAACGGCCACTTCTTCCTTGTTCCCTTCGCCGCTCGCAAATTTCAAATGCGGGCCTCCATCGAGTTCTATTATTGGACTTTAAGTGTTTGTTTGGTATAATTTTTTAAAAAAATATTTTTAAGTAAAACATTTATTATATATATATATTTTTGACAGAATGAACTCTCTTTTTCATGTCATGGAAACCACTCTCTGATTCTATATGCTTCGATTCTTTGGAACAATTTTGGTATTTTTAAGGTTTCTGAAAATTTCCTATAGTAATACCTTGAATCACTTATT
>JAOANK020000007.1:2959687-2974936 GCA_026257165.2 Telfairia occidentalis
TTATTATTATTATTTAATTGCGTCATCCACGTTCCTTCTTATTCTTCTCCTCTCTTTCTATTCCCCTTTTTTAAGTTCTCTTCTCTGGATGCTTCTTTTAAAAAGAAAGAAAGAAAGGGGAAAAAAAAAGGTTGGGCAGGCAGCTCCATTTCTTTGGCAGTCTGCCTTTTGTTTTTTGAAAAATAAAAAGGTAAAACAAAAACTTTTTAAATCGGAAAATTGAAATTGTTGATTGAATTGGAAAGAAGGGGTAATTTTATGGAGCAATAATTAGGGTTCATTCGGCGGACATGGGGTTCCTTGTTGGAATTGGTCTGTTTTTATTCCCTCAACCTCTCTGGCCGATGCTCATTAGAAACAGTCCACGTTGCACTGCCTCCAAAAACTGACAGCTGTCACCCACTTTGAATTCTCCACCCCCTTTTATTTTTTACAATTTTTAGTCTCTATTTATATTTTAATTTTAAAAACTAATGATATATCTTCAAGGACCAAAATAAATATTTTAAAAATTTAAAAACTAAAATAAAATAAATGTAAAAGTTTATAAACCAAATAGAATAAATTTAAAAGTTTAGGAAGAAAAATAAGATTTAAACCAAATAATTACTTAGAAAATTGAAAAGTGCTCTTCGTTTTTATCGCCAAGTAAATACGGCCACATTATACGAGTTTCACGGAATGGCATTATAAACTTATAATAACAAATTCAATCATGCCTGTCCTATTAACAGTTACAGCATTGTTTTTATAATGCATGCCTTGCAACTGACCACTTTTTTCTTGGTAATATCCCTTTGATATACTAGCTTCACATGTCTCTGTCATTTTTAATTTAAGTGTGAAAAGAACAATGAAATATATTTATACTTCATTTCTTAATTAACCATAAAATCATATGGTTGTCACATGGGATATTACCCTGTGTCTAAATAAATTAAAATGTTTTTTTTTAGCTCATATAACTTTTTTTTTTTTAGTTCAACAACATGGAAGGATAGAGAAATTTAAATCCTTGACCTGCAAATATGCCTTTAATTAGTTAAGTTATGTTCGATTTGACAATTCATCTAGAAATTAAATGATTGAGATTGAACTCTGGAAGTAAAAAAAGACCCAAATAAAGAGTAAATTAAAAATTAATTAGGTATAAAAATTAAGTCCAACGACGAGGAGTACATTTTAATTATAATTTGGCAAGTTGCATTTAAATATAAGATGAACAATTTATTTTAATCAAGCAAACAAAAATGATGAAGTTTAAAATAGAAAGGCACATGGGATTCTCTGATAACATAGCTTAAAAATACTTAAAAGAGATTTCAAAAATAGCAAGGTTTGGTACGAATCCGAATTATGTTGTTTTCGTGTTCATTTTATCAAATGAATTCAATCAATATTTGTTTAATAAGTTTGTTTGTGTATACTGTATTCCAAATTATGTGATCCATATAACATAAATTCTGAAAACAACATTTATATTTTTAGTATTTTTGGATTTTAAGTTTGAAACTGGAAAAGGCATAATTACACTACCAAAGAAAAAAATAACTAGTAAAAAATATGTTACTTTAGGTTATAAACTCACCTTATTTTTGTTTAAAGTAAAATACATGTATAACAAAATATATTATAAAATATATAATATTGTAGAAATACCATTATACAAAATATATAACGTAAAATATGTCAATAAATTAATTAGTTGTCAATCTTATCATAGCTCAATTGATTTTTTTATCTCAAGAATTGGAAGATAGGGAGATTAAATTATTGACATTTACAATGGTAATAAATATCTTATTCATTGAGCTATATTATTGGCCAACTTTAAAGCATGCATTGCTTACTAAAAATGTCAATGTTTGAATCTTCATCCCACGTGTTGTTCAACTAAAAAAACTAATTAATAATATTTGAGATTGAACTAAATATTTAGTTACGTAACAATTACAATTTTATTGTTTAAGAATATATTACTAAACACTTGAACACATACATATGTGAAAGACAAGATACAAACTTGTTTTATTAAATCTCTTTATTCTTGAATTTTTATTTTCAGATCAACAACTAAACACATGGTTTATATTTTTTGGATAAATATTATTATTTTTATTATTTTTAGTTCAATAAAATGTATAGATGTAAATCCGAATCCACGACATTTTAATAGGAGAAATTTGACATAACTACAATAAATATTATTCTTCCAACAAAAGCATTTGACAAATTTAGAGAATGTTAAATTAAAATTTGAAACTGTTATGAATTTAAAAATGAGGAGAGAGAAGAGGAAGAGGAAGAGGAAAAGGCGAGAGGTGTCATTTTAACGAGGAAGAATAGTGCGTTGACGTAATTACCCTTTTTTTTATATAAGAAAGTAAAATAATAAAAGAAAAAGAAAAGGCAAAGTATTCTTTACTTGCTAAGGCAGACAGCGACAGAAACAGCCAACAAATTCCATTTTATATTTATATAATCTATAATCCATTTTCCCTTTCCCTCACACTCTTCCCCTGCCTTCGACAGTTCGACTTCTCTCTCTCCTTCTTAGAGAGAGAGAGAGAGAACGCGCAGAAAACCGCGTTTGGTAAAGAAAGGTAAGCCCCCCTGGTCTGCTCTGCTCCTTCCTCCGTCTTTACTCTTCACCTTCAACGATCACAAACCCATTCTTATTTATTATAATTTGGATTTCTGATCTGAATCGGGTCTTCTTCTCTCTCACCTTCCCCATTTTGTTGTTATTATTTAATTCGTTTCCAGTATCCATTCATTTCTCCATGGAATCTGTGATATTACGACGCTTCAGATTAGGCGCCCTTGCCTTTTCTCTCTTGCTTTTACTCCCATTTTGCTTTGGGATTCGGACTTTTCGCTCCGGCGGATACCAACTACCCGGACTCACTGATTTTACCCGCTTCTCCGAGGCGCCGGAGTACCGGAATGGGGCCGAATGTCCGGCTTCCTCCGGCGGGGATTCGACGTCGTCGTCCTCCTCCACTTGTGATCCATCTCTGGTCCACATCGCAATGACCTTGGATTCCGAGTATGTCCGCGGTTCTATGGCTGCCATTCACTCCGTTCTCAAACACGCTTCCTGCCCCGAAAACGTCTTCTTCCATTTCATCGCCGCCGAGTTCGACCCAGCCAGCCCTCGCGAACTCACCAAACTCGTCCGATCCACTTTCCCTTCCCTCAATTTCAAGGTCTACATCTTCAGGGAGGACACTGTAATCAACCTCATTTCCTCCTCCATTCGCCAAGCCCTAGAGAACCCTCTGAACTACGCCCGAAATTACTTGGGCGACATTCTCGATTCCTGCGTTGACCGAGTCATTTACCTTGACTCTGACGTGGTGGTCGTCGACGACATTCACAAGCTCTGGAACATCAAGCTGAGCGGGTCGCGGGTCATCGGAGCACCCGAGTACTGCCATGCCAATTTCACCAATTACTTCACCCACAAATTCTGGTCCGACCCGGTTTTCTCCCGGGTCTTCGCCTCCAGAACCCCCTGCTATTTCAACACCGGGGTTATGGTGATGGATTTGTCCCGATGGAGACTTGGGAATTACAAGCAGAAGATCGAGACCTGGATGGAGTTGCAGAAACGCACTAGGATTTACGATCTGGGTTCCCTCCCGCCCTTCTTGCTGGTCTTTGCCGGAAACGTTGAACCGATCGACCACCGGTGGAACCAGCACGGCCTCGGCGGCGACAATGTCAAAGATAGTTGCAGAACGTTGCATCCCGGTCCGGTCAGTTTACTCCATTGGAGCGGAAAGGGGAAACCATGGGTCAGATTGGACGCGAACAAACCTTGCCTTCTGGATCATCTATGGCAGCCCTATGATCTGTATACACTTCCGCACCATCAAAACAGAGCACAAGATTCGGCTTCATCAACACCATCCTCTTATTCTTCCTCATTGATTAGTTATTTAAGTTATTAGATATGAATATGGAGATAAATTCTTTTGGTACAGAGTCACCAATTCTTTCATTGATCAGCGGTGTACAGATTTGGGAGATGGAGTCTCACTCACAGAGGGAGGAGATTGATTGATTGATCTTGTTTTTATTAACCTTTATTTTTTTTTTTCATTTACACAAGATTTCATCATTCTATATATTTAAGATTTTCGGTTCTTGGGAACCAAATTTTGGTGTTTGTGGGGTTGGATTCTTTTTGTATGTAGCGAGAGAGGAAATTATTACTAGATTTTTTGTTATGTGAAAGAAAATGAATGCCAGGCTGGCTGGTTATTCCCTTCGAGCCATCTCTCTCTGTTCAATTTGCAGTCTTCTTAGCTGTCGAAACGAAAATAAAAATAAAACTAACTTATTTTACAATATTGTTTTTAGGGAAAGGATAAATTTTAATCAATTTTAACTTAATAATGTTGAAATTATATGGGTGTTTTTATTGTAATTAATCTCCTCAAAAGTTTCGTTTATTATTATTATTTTCTTTTTTTTGCAAAAGTAATGTGTGAATAACAAAAAAGAGTATTTCAGAATCTAACACCAAAGGCACAAAAAGACATGAACTCTCACATAGAAAATGTTGAAACAAGAAGCCACTTAAAAGAAGAAATGAAAATCCAAAAAAATTGGAGAAAATCAATTAAAAATGTCTCTAGTCATAAGTTGGAGTCTACAATATGTTATGCATTTAAGGTATCCGTCTTCCTAAAGAAATTGCAAAATGATTTGAGGAGACAGATCAATAAAACCATAAATTTTGGAGTTCTGCTAAGCAAAGGCTGCTTACACATTGACCATCACTAACATGAAAATCCATTTCATTTAAGTCAATTAATAACAAATTTCATGAGAGATCTAAATTGTTTTTTTTTACCTTTTGATCGAGAAAATATATCTTAACCAACTGAGCTATGCATAGTTTGATACTGGTCTAAATTGTTTAGCAAACCAATATATCGTACTAAATTTACAAAAATATAAAAACAAGTAAAAGAATGTCGCATAAAATACTCAAACTCAATTATGAAAATACTTCTACAAAATTAAGTGGATAAAAGAAAATGCTAAAACTTGGTAAAATCAAAATTCCCAAAATCAACTAGTCATTAAAAGAATTATAATCACCCCTCAAAAAAGTCTTTGTCAAATCATAAGCTATTCACAAATCTTTAAATATACATACAAATTTTACTAATTGAGGGTATCAATTATGTTCACTTAATTTTAATTGGGAAAATCAAAAGGTTAACATTAAAACTGATTTACGTAAAAGTGGAAATAAAATTTCAACTTCTCCCCCCTTTTTTTTTAATCTATATTTTACTTTTTGGGTTCTCGTTATGCAACCGAGAGATGCATTTGCCTTATGGCGGTGGCTTAAAGGTTAAAAGGGAATGCGATTTCGAGTTTGTCTTAATTCAACGCCAAGAGAGACCAGAACAACAGGACTTCGAAAGCCACAGACTTCGGCACTCGCTTTTATGTATATTGGACCATATTTTAACACACAAATTTTCGTATTTCAGGTCATCATATTTAAAATGGGACAAAATTGAGTTTCAAAATCGTGTCGTGTTATAGAGCCAACCTTGACTTTGTAAATTATATTGTTTATCTGCTAAGACATGTGATTAGCACCAAATTAACGAGCCTTATCAGGCATCAAGTTGTATAGTTCTTTACTCAAAAAAGAAAAAAAAAAGTTTCATTATTCTCTCTGAATTGGCATTATTCTGAATTTTCGATGTATATAACAACATAATTTTCAAGGTCTAAGGTTGAATGATTCAATTTATTTCTCACATTTTCTGTGACGCAACATAATTTACCGGGTCAAGGTTAATTTCCAGTATTTTTTTTTTTGAGCAAAATTCTTAATTTCCAGTATTGTGTATATATATAAACATACAACATATATATATATTTTGTTTCTTAAAAATCAACTTTTTTGGCTGAATTGGCCAAAATTCATTAATTATAAATAGGCTACCAAGCAGCCTTTTTTGGCTTAATTGACACGGAAACCCGGTTGAGTAATTTAATAATATTGTCCATTTGTTTTTAAAAAATCTAAAATATAATATTTCAAATCAAACTATTTATTTATTTAAAAAATAAAACGCATCACTCCATTGAAAATTTATTGGAGGGGACCACTACAATGTTACTAGTAGTTTTACACTCTTGAATGTGTGAGGAACGTCTTTAGATATGTAGCAGCAGCTTCATCGATAAATTTTTCATTTTAAGACAGTGGAATAAAATTTCTTTTTTATAATTAGTTTATATAAAAAAAAATGTCATGAGCAATTTTTATGATATCCCATCAATAAACTCAAATAATGACTTCCTAGTCTATTTCATTTGGGCTTAATTCAACAAATTTTCTATCTTCTATTTATTTTCTCTTAAATATAAGAAATTTAAGTAAAAAGGTTTGACACCTTCAAAGAGATTATTATAATTATCATTTTCGTAATTACTTACTACATGCAATTCATTTCATACACGTTTCTTTGGTTAAAAAAAAACAATTTTTTTGCATACTAATTATGTCACATTAGTTGGTACCTATATACCCATCATTTTATGTTAGGTAATTCTGTGTATAATTATTATATGGTCTAAATACGCTGACAAGCAAAAAAAAAAAAAAAAAAAATTGCGTCTACTCTAATTGTTCTTTTCCTAAGTTTTCATATTCTTTCAATCCCAACTAAAAGTTGGTGATGGATCAAACTTAATAAATACCATACAATCTCACACATAACAAAGTAATATTATTATTATCATGAGTGGAAGGAGCCACTAATTTGGTTTATTTAAATTTAACAATATTTAAAATTTAAAGTGGTTTTTTTATTACGAGGGAAAAAAAAAAGCACTGTGTGGTTCTGTAATATGCAGCTTGGTCACATGCCAGCAGTTTCAAGGAAAGAGATTTTAAAACGGCATGACAATCGTCGGATCACATGCTCAATAGTTCAAATTTATTCACGAATTAGATGTGGCCAAAAGAACAAAAAAGGAAAAAAAAAATGTATAATATAATATAAAGTGTTAAAAAAAGGACTACACAGTACCAGTGAACAGTGATCAGAATTATTGCAGAGATGGGTATACTTTGTACTAAAATTACAAAAATAATATATCAGAAAGTGTTGGGCTGCAGGAACTCGAGCCCAAACTGAGATAATGGGCCTGATCCTGGGCCTGGGCCAGGCCAGAAAGAGAGATGGGGAAAGGAAAGGATTGTAGAAAACGACAGCGTATAAGGGCGACCCTGGTGAATAATAAATGAAGAGAAGAAGAAAGCATTGCGCTGTCACAGACAAGACTTTCTTTGTAATACACTCATTCCTCAAAAAGTGGGCCTTACACAATACTCATCGTCCATTATAATTTCTTATTATTATTTTTAATTATTATTTTTATTGTGGGTTTTGGCTGATCTGATCCAACTCCTCTTCACTCTTCACTCTGCAACTGCGAGTATGAATTATAGAGTTGGAAAAAGGAATTAAGAAAAAAGATTTTTTTGCATTTTTTTTGCCTTTTTTTTTTTTTCTCTTTTGTTCTTTTCGGGTGGATTTGATTTTTTCCTCCTTTTACTTTACCTTTTCACAATCATTACAACTTTTCTGATTTTTCAATCCGAACTACTCTTTCTGCTAAACCCAACAGTGAGTTTCTTGAGTTTATGTTGGGTGGATCTGTGTGTATGTGGGCGCTGTCGATGCCGATGGGCGATGGGCAATAGGGTTCTTTCTTTAAGTACAATGATTAGGCATATTACTTTGCAGTTTCCTTAAACAGACAAATTTTTCCAATGTTGAATTGATTAGGTGATAATGGAGGTGTACAGGGAAAAGGAGGAAGCCAGTAAAAGGTAAAACCGCAAGCAACACACACACACATGCATATCTGCTTCTTTTTGTCTCCATTTATCTAATTTTTTTTCTCTTAATTCTTCCTTTCTCTTTATCCTGATCCAGTGGGCTACTGATCTCCCTTTCTTGTTTCCACTGAATTCCTGCCGCCGTAGCTCACTGGTTTCTTCAATTCTGACATTTCGAATCTATGGACGAATCGTCACTCGTGGTCGATGTTCAAAACGACCAAGATAAGGTACACAATTTTTGGCCCTAAATTTTGCCCGAGATTCCCATTTATTTAACCTTTTCTTTCCGGTTACTACTTTTCTTTTTCTAATTTATTGTTGTTTGCTTCTGGATTTGTTGAATCATTTCTGTTTATAATTGAGGAATCTAAATCATTGTATTGTTTATGCTATTTTGGAGTTACGTGTACGGTTACTTGCTTGAATATATGGTTGGATTTGGTTATGGTTTCGTGCTGACAGGTGGAAGAGAACGCTTCGCTGAAACCGCTTCTTGAGGTTTCGGTTTCTTTCGGTAGGTTCGAGAATGATTTACTGTCTTGGGAGAAATGGTCGACTTTTTCCCCTAATAAGTACTTGGAAGAAGTTGAGAAGTATGCAACGCCCGGATCCGTTGCTCAGAAGAGGGCTTACTTTGAAGCCCATTACAAGAAGATAGCTGATAGAAAGACCAAGTTACTGGAGCAAGAGCAAGAAATGGAAGGCAATGCAACAGTGTCAAATGAACTCAACGGTGGAGGAGATCTAATGTACCACCCTGAAAGGGTTGATTCAGAATCTGAGACGTCGAACCACCAAGTTTCTGCTGAAGAAGTTGACCATAACAACACAACATTGATTGGTGAGGTCAGTAGTGTTTACCAAGAAGTGGTGAAGGGTGATGTTGAAATTACGGCAGAATGTGAAAGCTCAGCAGGTGGTGAAAAGGAAGAATCGGATGGAAAATTGGATTGCATTAGTTCTGAGATGAGCAAACAAGAAGTTGTTGTGAAAGAAGTAGAAACTTCTCCAGTTGAATCCCGGAGCACCAAGGAACCTTTACAAAAGTTGGTCAATAAAGTATCGGTAGCATCTAAAGTCAACCAGCAGTCTCTAAAACAAAATCGGCCAAAAGAATCCAAGAAGGTGAAACTATTATGTACTTTTTAAATTGTATGGGGTTACTAGGTATGGATTCACTGACTTCATTTTTCTCCATTTGTTTGTGCAGACCACTCCAGCGGTCAAGGAACGAAACAGTGCAAGTGTCAAGAAGAAGCAGGTATCATCCACAGCCAAAGTATCCCAGATTTCAACCCCCAAACTCTCCAAGACAACACCAGGACCCACCACACCTGCAGTGCGGTCTCCTGTGCCTCGGTCTTCTATAAGCAAAGGAAGTAATTCGTCTTTATCAAGGAGCCAAAATACTTCTTCTGGACAAAGCAAGAAAGTAGCTCCCAAGTCTCTGCACATGTCCCTTAGTCTGGGAACTCCCAACTCTGATCCATCTTCTGGTACTGGAATTAGAAGATCTTTCATCATGGAGAAAATGGGGGACAAGGACATTGTAAAACGGGCATTTAAGACATTTCAAAACAGTTTCAATCAGATGAAATCGTCTCCTCAAGAAGAGAAGTCTTCTGTTCCTAAGCTGGTTAGATCTTCTTGGCCTGCTATTCCAAATTCAGATAACTTCAGAACTGCCTATATAATTGTATTAATTGAACAATGAACCGTGATTGATTTATTTTCTATCAAGTTTCTTCATTCACCTTGTCCTTAGTTCTCAATGTTATGGACAGGTTCCGGCTAAAGAGAAAGAAACAAGGATCTCCCCTTCCGTGGCTACTAAAAAGGAGAATGGAGGGTAATCTTTTTATTATATTTACAACTTCTTTTAACAACTTTGCATGTATAGGCTGTACGTATAGTCCATCTCTTTTCGCGATCATATTATCAGGAAACTTAATCTTGTTCATTTGTTTCCTCAATTCAGTAATTCCAACTCATTATTAGACTGCTTTCTGCCAATTATCAATTATTTAACCTTTTGCTAAATGATGTCTCAACTAGTCCTAAATTTTAGTCGTTCTCGTCTTGGATCAACAAAAGATCTGATAATTATCGTTCCAGAACAAGCAGTTAGCCCCTAATTTAAGCCTGAGACATTTCATCACTTCTTTTTAACAAGCACACATACTGCCATAATTGTCATGCGATAGGTTGCACAAAGTGAGTGGTACAATAAGAGGTACAGATAGTAAGATTCCCATGGTTGCTCCATCTCAGAAATTGGAAGGAAAATCCAATGCAAAAAAAGTGGCAGGGAGAACGAACCTCCAATCAAAATCTAAGGTTGCTCCATCTCAGAAAACGCAGGAGAAATTTAATACTAGAGAGGGAGGAAGAACAAATCTTCTATCAAAATCACAGGTTAGCTCAAGTGTGGTATTTTATTTTATCTTTTTTAACCACATCATTGTTATACATCTGCTCCTGCATATAGCAATGAATATATGCTGAAAACTGGTAGATGGTTAGTTGGTTAGTGGGGTTTTCTTGTTTTCTGTTTTCATGATTCAAAGAATCAACAATCTGAACGTATATCTTGGGGCCAATTATCCTGGAGCTGTCTGTCTAAAAGTGGGCTTGTTTTTCTTTCTTTCCTTTTTCCCTTCAGTTGAAGCTAAACGAAGGCAGAATCATTGCTTTGCTTTCTCTTTGCTTTTCTTAATAATGCTTTAGAAATTAGCAAGTAAGATATACATACTATTTGCTTATACAGGATGCTTCTAAGAATGGACTTCGCTCTTAAGTTTTGTTGATTGGAAACCAATCATCAGCTACCAGGAAATGCATCTACCATGCGGACTGAATTAGGTTGGACGATGATGAATATTATTTACTACTCGCCGGAGGGCCCCATGTCGTAAATTCGTTGTTTCCCTTGAAAGTAGCGGTCTTTGTGCATCCAGAATCTGTAGATTGGAGTGGGTAGGATCTATAGTGAACAAGCAGCAGATTGTTGTCATTTTTATGGGGTTTATTAGTAGTATACAGAAAGGTCGGGGTCCCGAAACAGCCCCCATTTATATATAACTTGAAAAGGACACCTGACCTGTGTGTATGGTGTTGATTTGTCTTAGAACTGCCTTATTTTCTTTCAGATAGCTGCATATATATATATATTGTATACTTTGTAGTCCCCAGTCGCTACATAATGTTTGATGATACTACAGTTTTAGACTAGATGGAGAAGTTCGGATTAGCCATGAAATTATCCTTATTTTTCGTGATTGAATAATACTCATTGTAAAATCATAGAGCTTAGAATAGTTGTTCCTTTTATTTTTACCCCTCTTTTTCGAGGATTTCATTTCGGATGAATGCTTAGACCAAATTGTTAAATTACATTGCTCAGGAGCTAAGACAATTGTTATTTACTGGTGGAGTTGGCTTTTAGATCTGCAAAGCGAAGATTTAATGCCCTAGTGAATTGTATCAAAACCATGTAAGTATATTAAAAAAAAAATGCTCTATTGTTACATCTCTTATCCTCATAACGAATCTTATATACATTAATTTATCAAGAAAACAAAAAATAGAATACATTTATGAATAAGGTTTGCTCAGAAATCATTGTCTGAATCACTAGAACTACCTCTGGACTTGTCTGACATAAAATTTGCCGGTAAGTTTGGGAAGACGGCCTTTGATCTCACCGGCGACGAACCCAAATTTACTGCCGACGATCTCCTCCTCTGGAGATTTCGAGCAATTTCAACGCACACCCGATCTACCATTTCAAGAAAATCTTTAACTATGATGAACAATTGAAGCCGATTTGCTTCTTTATCATTTGAACTTCCGGCCTGATAATACTCTGTTGTCTTCTTCACGAGCTCCATCACCTTCGTCTGTTCTTCTCTCACCACCTTCAGTTCACCTTCTGCTGCTTCAATAAACCCTCCCATTTCTTTCGCAAACCCATCTTCATTGTTCCCAATTTCAGTCAAAAGCTGCCGGACTTCTGCAGTACGGCCGGTCAGAGACGACCCGGCGTTGGCAACGCTCTCGTAATCGATCCCTGCCGCTTTTTTCACATTAGAGAATTCAGCGCTCAGACCTCCCACCACTGGCAATCCCAACATCATATATTCCTTCACTCTGTCCTCTTTCGAAGTCGAACTTTCTGAGCTACTAAAGCTTTTGTCGCTGCTGTTACGGCTCAAGCTCTTGTTCCTGTTTAAAACACACCTTTTCCCTTCTGCCCTGATGACTTCTTCCACCACAAAGTGAAGCAAAGTGGTTTTCCCGTCGGTGCTTCGAACATCAGAGAGCTTTCGGAGAGCTGTAAGGTTGAATGCTCTGGCATTTCCTCTTGCAGTTCCCGCATTCAGCCGATTCCCAGCTTTGAGGATTGCTTCAAGCAGTTTCAAAAACAGCCCTCGAGTTCTAAGCTCCTTGCAGGCAGATTCCAGAGTCTGTAGAGCTTCCTTGAGATTGAGGATCTCCGAGCTGTAATTCAATCGGAAAAGCATAGCGTTTAAGCGCGTAAAGGCAGATGGAACTGATTTGAGAATATGGTAAAGGAAAGATTCAGCATCAGCAAGCTTCTGGGGGTCTCCTTTGTATGCAAGAATTTGGGAAAGTTCTTCTTGAGTTAGAGCAATTCTGGTGAGTTTTTCAAGAATCTCTGTTTCGAGGCCTTGGCCTTCGTTGAGCGCATCAAGGATTTCGTTACGAGGAATGGTAAGGGACTTGACCACAATGGCTATGTTCTGAGATTTTTTGGGTTCAAGAATGAAAGTCTGCGCCGGCCCTGAGCTCCGGCCGACGGCGTTTGCTGAAGAAGTAGTTTCACTCCGAGGCGATTTCCGATTGGTCGCTACATATCCAAACAGAGCTTCCATAAGATCCCCATCAAATCTGTACCCAAAGGAAAACATTAATCAGTGCCCAAAAGAATTTAGTTGAGAAACAAGAACAGTGTTTGAGTTGACTAGATGATTACTTGAACGAACCGGCGCCCATTTTGTCCCAAACCATGGAATGATCCGCATTTGCGGTGTTCACTTTATCCCAATGCAGAGGCTTCATTTTAACCTGACCATTGTCGGCTGCCGTAGATGAAGAAGACTCTCCAGAGGATTTTCCCCATTTTGGAGGTGCAGGCCTTAACGGCAATTTGGAAACACCGACCTTGGGCAGCGGAGGTGGTGGTGCGGCCGGATTTGCCTTTGCCGGAATTGGAGGGGGAGGTGGTGCTGCTGAAATGCTCTGGGCTGGAATCGGAGGCGGTGGCGGTGGCGGTCTTGAATTGGTCTTGGCCGGAATTGGCGGAGGTGGTGGCGGTCTTGAATTGGTCTTGGCTGGAATTGGCGGAGGTGGTGGCGGTCTTGAATTGGTCTTGGCTGGAATTGGCGGCGGCGGCGGAACGGAGGTCTTTTTGTTGGGAACAGCCATGAGAGATTGTGATGATGGTGCCGCCGCCGGGTGCGGTTGTTTTTGAACCGCCTCAACAGAATTGGCAGTAAATGGCGGGAAATCGGTCATCTGAGGCGGCGGGGGAGATGAAATCTGACTGGGTTTCTCCTCTTCCGGAGTAATTTTAACATGAGAACTGGAAGACTTTCCTCGAAGCAGAGGAATTTCTTGAAGAGGCTCTGACTTTTTGCTTCGATTTCCCTTAACATTTCCGCCTCCTTCTTCTCCATTACTCCGATCAAAGCTATTCTTGGATTTCCTTCTTTCAAGTCTTTTCCAATAAATCACATCCAACCCATTTTCATCCACAATAAACCCCTTCAGATTCCCATCAACACGCGAAAATTCATTCTGATTAACTGCCGGATGCGAGACCGGTCGCGGACCCGGGCCCGAACTCAAATTAGCCTCCTCTGTTTTTCGCCTTCTCATCCAATATCTCTGAATTAAGAAGAAGAACAAGGTGGAAATCAGAGCCATACCCACTGCAGTGACAGCCACCGCCGTCGCGATAGTCCTGATCGATGTCGAAGAGGACGGCGGCGGTTGGTCGAGTGACGACGACGGTTCCACTGGCGAGGGTGGGGGAGAAATAATTGGGAACGGGTAGAAAGTTTCGATATTTTGAGGGGGACTGACTTGGCAATAACAAACAGAGGAAACAGAAAGGAAAAGGAAGAAGAGATGAAGACGCCATAGATGATGCTGAAGGTGAAGCAGACCCATGGCGGAATTGGAAGATGGGAAGACAGAGAGGAAAAGGGGAAATGAAATCCGGCCGAGTATTGAAAAAGATGTAAGCTTTGAAATTGAAGGTTAAAAACCTTGTCGTGTGTTTTTGGTGTTTGGTGGCTGACAGTTTCAAAGCGAGCAGTTAGTTGTTGTTTCTCTTCAATGTTTCCGGGCCTTGATAAATTAAATCATCCATTCACTATATTTTCTCTCTTTCATTTTTAATAAAAAAAGATTCTATTACACAGCTGTAAATTGTAATTGGAATTGAAATTGAAATATATTTTTCTGTTGCTTATGTCATTTGCCTTTTTAATATATGCTTTGAAATGAAGAATAATTAAAAAGAACACGACTCTTCAAATTTGCGTTACGCGTTATGGTAATTTCTTTAATAATTAAATTTTTTTAAAAAAAGTAGTTAAAAAAACCCCTTGGAAGAAGTAAAAGTTAGTGGATGGAATAATGAATTGATGATAAATTAGGGTTTTTGGATGGGATGCATGATGATTCCTTCAAAGTCAAACTCCCAAAGGTGTTGAAATTGACCCAATTTAATAAAAGTCGTTGCGAGTGGCCGAATGTTAAATGATAAATTTGGTAATACCATTTATTGTAATAAATGAGAAAAAGAATTTAATTTACACAACCGACGTTTGTAAAAGATAAGAAGTTGACCGTATTCTACATTCTCGAATGATTTGTAAAGGCAAAATGAAATCTGGTTGTTTGACAAATTAGAATAAAGAAAAGTATTAGTCAACTGAATCATCTTTAGAGCTAAATTGACAATCTCGATAGAGAGAGCTCTTTATTTATTAGAAAAAATGATGTATTATTCTATAGTTTGATGTTACAGTTTACATGTGTACAAAGTTTGGGATAAAAAAAAAAAAAGAAAGGAAAATCTAATTTTGTAGAAAAGTGATTTAAAAAGAAAAGTAAATGGGGCATGATTATAAGTGAGGGAAGATGAGGAGTAGCTCACCAACTTTAATTCGTTTATTTGGACTTTCTCTTCATAATTTGCAATTCATAATTTATAATATTGTATTATTGAGTTGGGTTTGGCTAATTCGGGCAGTTGCAACCGTGTAGTGTTCCGCCTAAGTTTTTTATTTATTTATTTATTATTATTATTATTATTTTTTAACTCA
>JAOANK020000007.1:2990698-3004349 GCA_026257165.2 Telfairia occidentalis
AGAGTTATGCCAATAAATTATCCTCTTTGTCTTTGGCTTCTGATCTCATCCACTATCAGCTGAGTTTTATTTTTGAACTGTCTATTACCTTGTAAAAAGATTCCAAATGATGCGAGAGTCGATTTCCGCCGATAGTGGTCTATTACTCAACTGGTCTGTACCGGGCTCTAGCATTTTCGGCTGCAAGCATTACTTTTCCTTGAGCATCCATCGCTTACAAAACCTTCAAATCCTGTTTGTCCATTCATAAGGGTTGCTTGTCAATGAATGGAGATAGAGGGCAACAAGTGAGAGGGAAGGAACAATGTTTGCCGCACATAAACAACTCAACAAATATAAAACCAGTAAACTAATTAATAACATAAAAGTCCAATAAACTTGTTGTCAGGACAAAGTTGTTGAGTTAAAAAAAATAATAAAATTAAAGGGCGAACTGAAATTTCAATTGAATTTCAGAAATTAAAAGCGTATTTTCTCATATATTTATCCATTTTTTTTTTGTTGAAAATATATATTTACATATCTTAATTAGTCAAGCTATATATTCTTTTGCTTATGTACATAATTTCTTAATTAGTTAATAAGCTGAATTTAGATTTAATTCTTTTGGTTGTGTTGGAGGTGTATTGATTTGTCCGAAGTCTCAAATAAGAAGGGGTTAAAATGAGAAACAAATATAAACATGATGATTGAGTCAAATCAAATTATTTTAGGAGCCATCCATCAAATGGAACACACCGTGCCTCAAATAAATTACAAGAAATCCACATGCCAAAAAAGCTATGGTAATTGATCCGATAATTTTGTGTCCTTCTCCCCTCTACTTTTATTTATTTATTTATTTTTAAATCTATTCTCTGCATGCCCAGCTACGCCAGCCTGTCTAATTCCTCAACAATTGATTTTAAATATTAAAATATAATAATTCATAAATGATAATTTCTTTTTATTTTATTTTATAATGAGTAAAAATGGCGATTTTAATTTGGAGGTCCATTTTTATCCATATTTGGTGGGCCGTAGTTACACAGATCCGAGTTCCGGTCCAGAGCAAGAGAAGAACAAGTGAGGCCCAAATAGGTCCTTATTCCAGCGCTCTGATTTGATTCGCGCCGCGAAAGAACTCATCTGGAACCGGGGAAAATGGAGTGCGCCGGCAAGGGACGAGGAACTCGCTGCACAGGTCCCGCCGCACGACGCTGTGGTCGCTGCGGAGCTGTTGCTTATTGTTCAGTCTCTCATCAGGTTCTTTTGTTGTTTATAAGCCTTCTTGATTCTTGCTATAGGTGTTCTGTTTTAACGCGCCCTTTGACTGCGTAATTCTGGGCTTGGTTATTCTTGGTTCATACGATATCGTAGAATTGTACAAGTTTTGATAGTTTGATATTCATCCAAATTTGAGCGAGTTCCTCTAAGGTTTAGTTTAAATTAAATGATAATTGCTATTGCGCTTTGAATCACTTCTAATCTATGCTTCAACATCTCCCGAGACCATGGTGTTATGAGTCTGAGAAAGAAGAAAATCAGCCTTGAGGTTATATTATTTGGCGTATTGCTAGCGAGAAGGATAGGAAATGCCACTGCGCTGTAAAGTTACATGTCAATTTCCCTTAGGTTGAACATTGGAATGATCATAAAGACGAATGCAAAAGGTTTGAACAACAAATGGAGAGAATAGATGCCTTGAATGAGTTTCCTTTCACATTTTCCGAGGAGGCTACTGTTCAGGTAATGAGTATCTTCTTAGGAATTAAGATATTGCATCCTTTATCCTATTCTTGGGCTAGATAAAACTGATTTTACATGCCACTTTGAACATAATTGGTTGAACTGCATTTTCTGTTGTTTTGTTTACAGTTATGTCAAAAGCAGGAGAGTAGGTGCTCATTCTTTAGCAAAAGGGCCATCCACAAAGTTGGAATGTGGTTGTATGAATGTCCTTGTGGGGAAGCTGCTACATCGGATAATTACTCAAGGTTTCGATCTGCAAGTTGATCTATTTATCAAGGGAATTTTTACATTCTCAATTAATTATTTCTGCAATTTCTATTTCACTGGCAGATTAAGTGATTGTTGGGTTCTACCTAGAATCCTTTGCCCATGTATTGGTACCATCTCTCTCCTAGCTCTGTACTGTGAAGTTAATGCCTCTAGAAATAATCAAATAAACATGCA
Source organism: Telfairia occidentalis (assembly GCA_026257165.2). Classification (NCBI taxonomy): domain Eukaryota; kingdom Viridiplantae; phylum Streptophyta; class Magnoliopsida; order Cucurbitales; family Cucurbitaceae; genus Telfairia; species Telfairia occidentalis. The sequence continues at coordinate 2,992,874 of JAOANK020000007.1, forward strand.
GAACCGCTTTCACCAATAACAAAACGTTTACACAGTTGGAAGGACTATTATGATTGGAGATGCATCCCCCTTCACTCTCCTATTTCTCTACTACTTCATTGGGTACGTTACAATTAGATAAGGTTGGAGTCTAATCAAGTTATTTTGCTTCATAATCACCCTCACGTGATATTACATATTCTATTTTGAAGTCTTAACTTTTGTCCTAATATGTCCTTCTCAAATTTGCATGTTGTTCTAATACATCCTATTTAGTCTATATGCTAAGCAAAAAGCTTCCTTTTGTATCCTGCATCCCTAAATGTGGGCTTGTCATTATTGAAAAATTCCTTTGATAATGAAATGATGTCAAATAATTGGACAAGACTATTGGCATGAAATTTAAATAGTTTACCTGAAGAAATGCTGATATTTTTTAAGAGTATTCGTTACAGGATGGACATTTATGTGTCCTCTGTTTTTTATTTCAGCCACTCACAATAAGTCATGCTATGCAAGTTACTCGTTTGGAGCCCTTGACTCCAGAATTTGGTGACAAATTATGCATACATTATCTAGGTATGATTTACCTCCAAGCTTCTTTAGGCATCCAGCTTATAATTAGATGCGTCTTTCATTTGAAGATACTAGCCATAGAATATGACTATGGTTTTATAACCATATTGAATATTTAATTAGATGCTTCTTTCGTGTGAAGATACTGACTATAGCTCGTGACTTTGGTTATATATGTTCTTTAATCAATGTTTTTCTTACTCAACTTGACTTGCTGGAAGGAAGTTTGTCGGGCACAATTTGATGTATGTTCTAAATGTTTTGCAAGATATAATATAGTTCTTGATGTGACTGAAATATTGAAATGCATGTCTTGAGCTCCCTGGAGATGCTCTGACCCTTGCTGAAATCACCAAGGTCATGTCATTATTGCTGTTAGCCTCAAAGCTGATTTTTATGACACTTCTATCCTGTATATTGGAATGAAAACATATGATGAAGTTCATCATAAATGCTGTTTCCTTTGTGATAAGTCCGTACTATCCTTTTAATAAATTGCATGTCTGTTGTTCCCCCCTGGGTATGGCACTTACACATAGAGATCTCCTCTTTCAACATTTTTCATCAAGATGAGATGACTTTGTGCATATTTTATGAATGTTTATATCAGTTAAACAAATCTTAATTAATGATGTTATTAAGTGTTCATATTTAATATCATTTTTGGGCTCAATGCCATCAGGGCCTGAGAAGGAGCTTCTTCAGCTCTCTGTCTTTGCTGAGTTGCTTGCACTTTTCCCTGGGGTGGCATTCCAAATAGAGTTTGTTGGGCCTAGCATTCCCGAAGAAATGTAAGTTGTCTTGAGGATGGAATGGATTCAAATAAGTTAACATTTGCCACTAGTTAAGTGCATCTTCATTCAGGACAACTGAAGACTTGGCCTTTTCTCAAATCTTTTCTGTCTTAGGCTATTTGCTATCAATTATGAAACACTTTATGCTATCTACAACTACATTTTAAAAATGGTACTTAATCCTCTCCTTTGTGCTTTGGGATTGCTAGGAATGGTGAGACCATTGACCTTTCCAGTTATGCTAAGTGCCTTCAGATGGATTGTGTTTGCAAATCTTCCAGCAAAGATGTATATTCTAATAAACATCCGAGGTTGACGTTGAGGCTTTGGAGAGGGCTTTACCATGATTGTTACAAAGACATTACCAAAGTTAGTTCGTTTCTCTGACTCTCTCCCTGAAGAAAACAAACTTTTATTCTTTCCATTATTTCTTTCATGCTCATTTTTCATCTTACACGATCTGTTGACTGTATCTCACTAATTTTTTCCAAACAGGATTATTATCCTCATTTAATCATTGCTCCAAATGCTGGTATTGCCGCCTATTCCAGTTGGCTCCCTACTATTGTATGTCGATTCTCTTGCCAAACTAACTTATGATTATTGCATGCAGTAATTCTAAAATTCAGGGCTTAAAAAATTTAGACTTAGAAGTAGAACTGCATAAATTGCATTTTCTTATTTCATATACTCGATGCCTACTTCACCAACAGTAGAGTTGTTTGGATGGATGTAACAGGAACTAATTAAGGAGATAAATGTCCCGGCAATCTTTTCTGATTTCTGTGAAGAAGCTTGCCATCTTGGAGCTTGTTGTTTGAGCAGTGTGATAGGCCACCCCATTACTTTCCCGGTATGTCCGTCATGCCCCTCTATTGACACCAAGGGCACACAATCAATTTGTTTTTGTTTTCACAAAATAGCCGCCCGCCTTGCAGATTCAACTAAACCCATTCCGGCAACCAATAGCTATGGAAGACACTGCTCTGTTTCTTCCTTGCTATTCAAACTGCTTCCTCTACGGTTTTTGAATCTACCAAAAGCACCAGTTTTACTCCACCAACCTTGTTTGAAACTCTGGTCTATGCCTCTTGCGCTAGAGGAAATCAAGTGGTTGCTTGTTTATTAAGAGGATGTTTTTAGTTTGTCGTCATTGTCAATATATTTTCAAGGTTTTGCCGCGTTAGATATATGAGAAGCCATGTGTATGATTGACAGTTTTCTGGATTAATTTTTATTTTTAGTTCAAGAATTAGATGCTTAGACTTGGTGAATGATATATATATATATTTGAGTACAACATTTGTGGAGATGTAAAATTGAACCATCAACCTCTGCAATAGTAGTACATGCCTTTATCCATTGAACTATATTCGAATTGACAGACTTGGTAAATGATTGTGCATCTTGAGTGCCATTTTCATTCATTTATTAAAATGTTGGACTAACTAATAGTATATAATAGTACTATTATGTAGCACTTCTTTAATAATTGATCATGTCGAATTAAAACTAACTTTTGGGCAGTCAACATTGATGAATTTCTTTGAAGCCTGTTATAATTTTGATTTTGAATATTTGAAGAATATGTAAAGCTTATTAAATTAAAGTCAATGAAATATAGTTTCGAATATTCAAAAGGTGTCATCTTTGACAATTTTTTTTAAAGCCTAGGTGACGGGTATTTTCCCTTTGACTATTGATGAAAGTAAATTCAGACATGATTTGTGAATGTAAACAAGACTGCTCTTTTAGTTCTATTAGTCTGTTCTTAAAATGGAATTCCAACTTAGACATAGCTAAATTGGTTGAAATATATCCTTTTGACCAAAAGATCGGAGATTAGAATCTTCATTTTTACACGCGCCAAACTGAACATAGTTCTACTGGTTAAAGACATATTTATCTGATTAAGAGGTTATGAATTTAAATCTTTCCACTATAACATGTTGAATTTTAAAAAAAGGAAATTGTTGGGATGCTTCCTTTTAAGTAAATTTTATATAACATCTATATTTTTGGTTCATTGTCCATCGCCATGACAACCTCTTCTAATAATTGATCTTCTATGATAGATATATAATACCTTAACAAACTGACCAAATATAACGATTAAGAATTAGTGAAAATAAAAGAATTGTCTAGTACATATTTTATCTTTATCTTTATCATTACTATATTAAAAAGTGAGATAGTTAATAGTCTTTTTGGAACTTATTTGTAATTCAAAACCTTATGTATTGTTTTTTAAATTGACTAAAAATTTAGAAAAAACGTTGTAAAATAAAACATAAAATCTTTATCAAATGAAGTTTGGAAATTGAAAGTATATATTTAACAAATGCACGTGGAATTTTTTTATAGCATAGTTTTGTCAACATATATTCACAGTTTTTCTTTTTTCAAAAGAAATATATGGACAGCTTTTCTAGAAAATATTTAAAAGAGATATTTATAGTTAAATTTAGTTGAGTTAAAAGATAAAAATTTAAATTAAAACAAAAGATGCAAGTTGAAAATATATAGAATATCTCACTTTTAGAAATTTTATAGATGAAAGTAATAATTAACTTTTTAAATGGAATGTTTGAAAATATCCGTGGGGTCGGACTTCTGAGAGTATTTCGCAAGTACGCCACGTCTGTCGATGACCAAACCAAACCAAAGGCATCGTCAATATTAGTTCTTCTAATTCTAAACTCCCTTTCCCAAACTCATTCCACATGGATTTTCACAATCAATTCCAGTCTTGACTGTTTCTAAATGCCCGATTAGCCCTAGAGATTGGTTCCCTTCTCTGCAACTTTAACCCCAAATTTCGTTCCGAAGTTGGTCCTGATTCCAGAAGATACCAAATCCATGTCTTTTTCTTTACGATCAACCATATGGGTATTGGTTCTTTGCCTTTTGGAGTTGGGTTTCGGTGCGAATTTGGGTCGGGCTTTGAAGTTACCCTTCAATGCCAACGATGTGCTTCCGGTTCTCCCCCGGCAGATATCGTGGCCGGTGCTCAATAATCTCCACACTGCCGTGGATTTGTTGCCTGCTTATGTTGGGTCAGTGACTCCCAGTAATGGAACGATTGAGTGGGAAGGAGCTTGCTTTTTCACCAACGAAGCTCGGATTGAGTTCACGGAAGGCGATAGAGGCTTGGGAGGCGGCCTTCTCCATCTCACGGTTTGATCCTTTTGTTCTTTCACTTTTCTCCTTCTATCTGTATTTCCATCTCGTTAGTTTTGAAATTACCGCGAGCTTGGGTCGAACTTCTAATAGTTGAATGCAATTTGTCTGTCCAATCTGCACTTTTCAATTAAGACGCTTAAACTGGACGCCCAAGCCTCAGGCCCATGAATGGTTCGTTTCCAAGAAACTTGGATTAGTTTGTATACCACATATTTTTACGGTTTCGATGATTTGTCACTGTTTTTAGTTGTATTTTAATCAAATTATGCTCTCACGGGGTTGACAACCTCGCTTATTTACAGTTGATATTTGTGGTGTGTTAGTTTTTTTTACTGATCAGTTGCCATAGATTTTAGACTTGTAGACAATATCTATAGGCGTGCGAACGTACATGTGACTTGTATTTCTGTGTTGATTTCTTCCCCGCACTTTATAGACATCTGCAGCACACAGCTGGACGTGTATGGATCTATATGTTTTCGCAACACCCTACAGGATTACATGGGATTACTATTTCTCTTCAAGGGAGCATACATTGAAGTTTGAGTCGTGGGAAGAACCTGCTGAGTTGGAATACGTATGTCTTTGTGTTTCTTTTTCTTTATCTAATGCTCTAAAATCTAGTTGCATATCACTAACCAGACAGCCGACACTTGAGCAGGTAAAGCAGCATGGGATTTCTGTTTTTCTTATGCCGTCTGGGATGTTGGGAACTCTGCTCTCTTTGGTAGACGTGTTGCCTCTGTTTTCCAATACCATATGGGGCCAAAATGCCAATTTAGCTTTTCTGAAGAAGCACATGGGTGCTACATTTAAAAAGCGATCCCAGCCTTGGCAAGCAACCATAAATCCAGATGATGTTCATTCTGGTGATTTTTTAGCAGTGTCAAAAATTCGTGGACGATGGGGAGGCTTTGAGACATTAGAAAAGTGGGTAACTGGTGCTTTTGCTGGTCATACAGCAGTTTGCTTGAAGGATGAAATGGGTAATCTTTGGGTTGGTGAATCAGGACATGAGAATGAGAAGGTATGGAAACTTTCTTTTCCAGCTTAAGAAGAACATAAATGGATTAGAAATGGATCTTGAGCTTTTAATTTGAGGGTAATTTTCTCGTGTGTCTAATAGGGTGAAGAAATCATTGTGGTGATTCCATGGGATGAATGGTGGGAGTTGGCACTCAAGGACAACTCAAATCCGCAAATAGCCTTGCTTCCTTTGCATCCAGAGATGCGTGCAAAATTCAACTCTACTGCAGCTTGGGAATACGCCCGAAACATGTCTGGGAAGCCATATGGTTATCACAACATGATTTTTAGCTGGATTGATACTGTAACTGATAACTTTCCTCCTCCTCTTGATGCTCACTTGGTAGGTTTTGTTTTCTTTTCTCCCTGTAATGTTTCTGTGGTAGTGAAGCTTGCATCTTACTGTCAATGCTTACCTGCCTTTGCTCATATTTTCATGATTCCATTCTTTGAAGTCTGTAGAGGAGTGAAATGCCCTCATTCATGTTGCAGTGTACATGGATGGGGATATTATAATAATGTTCCTTGTTTATGAATGTATGCAGCACTGTATGTATGTGCATAAATATGTACTTGCATATTCAAGGATGCATGCGGAAATTACCTTTTGAGTAAGCTTTCTTGACGACAATTTCTCCTTTGCAGGTTATTTCTGTCATGTCTATGTGGACTAGGTTGCAACCAGCATATGCTGCAAACATGTGGAATGAGGCTCTGAACAAGCGGCTAGGAACTGAGGTAAGTCAGCGATCTTGACCCGTTTGAGGTAGACAAATGAAACAACTTTCCTAGTACTTTTCAAACCTTTGATGAGATAGTTTTTAGTTGACCGCCATACCATTGGCTATTGAGAATAAGGGAAAAGTGGTATCATAGAATTTAATTCATTTTCACAACCCACGATGGATATGATCACTCGAGGTTTCCTTTAGAACTTCTTCGGAGTGGCTGAATGTAGCACCTTCATAATTATGTACTCTTAGGTGAACTGAAGGATAGGGGGAAAATTTTTTTTGCAGGTCCGTGGGACGCACCTGACTGAAGGTGGAAATCTACGTTTGAGATGGCCTTTGTGATTTAGTTTCGGGGATGAGAAATGGGCCTGATCCCATCTCTATCCCCAAATCAAGCATCAAATTTTTATAAAATTAACTACTTAAACTAATATGGAATACATCATCTTGAATGCTACGCTTATATCCAAATTGCAAACGCTGAAACTTGTCGACTTCAGTGCAACTGCAAATACCTTTAATCACAATGTGGGTACAAGCACGGAATGTTTTACAAATAGATCAGTGCTTGATAGACCATATCGAAGTTTGAGAACTAATGTTCATTTAAAAATTCCTGAAAGCATGCACGCAATAAGGTTCTTTCTGGAAATCCATATGCATGTAGATGCAAAGCACAAAGGAAGGATCATGAAAGTTTCGACAGAAATCTATTTTAGATTCATATTTCTATGTGATTATTCGAGTTCATCATTTATCATCCAAAATTCTCTGTTTTTCTTTTTATGTTTCTGAAATGTACAAAGCATGTGTTTGTTGTCTTTCCAAGTTCTTTATGGAAGCATCTCATTCATATATATGTAACATGATTGTTAACTTCCTCTGTTCGTGATAGGGTTTGGACTTGCACGACATTCTAGTCGAGACGGAAAAGCAAGGAATTCCTTTTGACGTTCTGCTTACAATTCCGGAACAGGATGAATGGGTCTACAGTGATGGGAAATCAACAACATGTGTTGCCTTTATCCTTGCAATGTACAAGGAAGCTGGAATATTTGGTCCTGTATCCAGCTCCATTCAAGTAACAGAGTTCACTGTACGCCTCAAATTCTTGAACGCGTATCGTCAACTAATGATCTTGCCTTTTCCCATACCATTTTATTTGAAATCAAATTTGATTGTTTTGCAGATACGGGATGCATATATGCTGAGGATTTTTGAGGACAACCAAACACGCCTCCCAAGTTGGTGCAACAATGAAAGTGACAAGCTTCCTTTTTGCCAGATTCTTGGCGAGTACAGAATGGAACTGCCTCAGTACAATACCTTAGAACCTTACGCCAATATGAATGAAAATTGCCCCTCCCTACCCCCTACCTATGATCGACCCATTCAATGTTAGCCCTGTCTTTGGTCTACATGTTGGCAAAGAAGATCTTTTCAATTCTCTACGACGATTATATAAACCGCGTAAACATGGCAACTTATTCTGCGATCGTTCGTCGAGACATCCGAAAAAATTGTGTTTGAAACCTTCTTTTATCTGCAGCAGCTACGTTTCCACTGGAGATATTCTGTATTTGTACATAATTTTAGAAAAAAATGCTATGGTATCTTGATAGACTGAGTGTTGATTCATTTCTGGTTTGCACTGCTTCAGAACTATGCCTATAGATCTAGTCGAACCGAGTCGTGTTATTCTCATTCAAATAGTGGATTATCCCACCATATTTTCTCATCCTGCATACAGTTTTTCGCCAAATTGATGTTAAGTTTTCGGTTTCTGTGTGCTGTTGGTAACAGTATGACCAACAAGCTGTCTTTATGAAATAAATGGACAAAAAATGCAGAAAAAAAAAGAACATGGAATTTGTAGACAACCAATCATGGGTAGGTTAAAATGTTTAGCTTACCAGATTGTTCGACTTCTACGGCGTTGTTCATTATGTTATTGTCTCAACGAAGGTTCCTTTTGACTCCTTCGTTGAAGAATTAGAAACCTAGCTATATTTAAACGCATTTGTCATCAGTGACGCTGAAACTTACCTTAAAATTTACTTACTTTTTCTTAAGATTGAGACCATTTTATTATATATATTATAGAGATTTGAACACGAATCTCGAGTGGGCAACAGATAGGAACAACTTGGTCGCACAGTAAAACCAACACAGCAACTAAACAACTTGGCTTCGTCTTTAAATCAAAATCTTCTTAAAATTCCATTTTAATTAATTAAAACCACCTAATCTGTCCCTCATCGCACGGTTTTAAAGCTAAGTTTATATGAATTGGTCGCTGTTTGGAGTTGGTAGTACAGTTTAGCCATCCATGCTTCACGTTGAATCTATTCCAACATTTTTCTAAAATTCAATAATATGACTCCCATTCCCATGGTTTAAGTTTGTCACATAAATTGATAAGTTTGTTAGACTCTTCATATGTACTAGTATTGGGTAGGTAATTTTAACCGTGTTGAACAATTACATTTTTATCTCTCAAATAATTAATCACCTTGGTACTTTGGAGACTTATTTTGAACAAAATCTCAAACATAATTTTTGTTAATTGATTGATCAATCTTATTAATATTACATATATATATATATATAAAAATCACTCGAACAGCGATGACAAAGATGAATATTTTTTCCCAATAGATGTATTCCTGACTCTAATCTTGATCTCGATTGGTTTGAAGATCTTTTAATTATGATTTAAATATTTATTTCTATATTGATACACAAAATTTATTCTAAAATGTCAAACTGAGCATAACTTAATTTGTTAAAGACATTTCTCTCTAACTAAAAGGTCATGAGTTTGAATTCTCTCACCCTACACGTTGTTGAACTAAACACAAAAAATTAATTATAAGATTTATGGGTTTTAAAAAATATGTTCTTTACATTAACTGGTTCTTTTGAATTTGTTCGGCCTGACCTTGTTGTCATTCCTACTTCCCACATGGCTTTGATTTTTGAGTTGATGATCATTCTAGAAGCAATTTTAGAAAGATGATGATTGAAGTAATGTTTAATTTTATTTTTTTAAAAAAATTGAGAATCAATAATTTTCTTTGCCATTTCCCAAAAAGTGCCCATATTCCTGGTAAAATGGTCCATTCAATATTCAAGATAACTCCATCCACGAAAAGATGGAAGAAGGGAAAAAAAATAAATAAAAGGGAGATCTTTCATCATTTTATGCTTCAATCAAAGGCATCTTACAAAAGAAACATAATTCTTTTCTTTGTAAAATAAGATCAATCACATTCAGTACTCAAAACCCAATTCAAAAAATAAAATAAAATGCTGTTTAATTAATTTAAATTTGAATAAACGTTTTCTTTCTTTTGAACTCCCCACTGAGAGCTTAGATTTTTCCAGCCGATCTCAAAAATAGTCTGAAACATTGGGTTTTGGGACATGGAATATTAGAGACAAGAAATTGCATGGAAAGAGGAATGACTCGTAAGTGGGATTCTGTTCGATCATTCAAAAAATTAAATATTACTTTAAAGAAACCACAGTAATAATAATAATTAAAAAAAAAAAAAAAGGATTATCGAGTAGACCAAACCAGAGCAGACCAGATTAGTGGCTTCGAATCACCTTCCATTGTCGTGTCCCTCACCTGACTCCGGTGACTTTAACGTTCAACATTTTTGAAAAAAACTTAAACCCTAAATCTCTCTCATCTCTACCCAAGACAACGACATCAACAATCCCAATCTTTTCGTACTCAACAAAAAAAAAACAAAATCCAAATCTTTCATTTCTTTCTGCGATGCTTCCTTTGTTTCACTTATCGTCGCAACTCCATTTTTCAAGTTAATTCCAACATATTTCCATAGATAAAGTGAATTTAAAGATTCGATTTTTATCCAGTTTGTTGAACTAAAAAAAAATCTCACTTTTAATAATCCATCCAATCCGAACATAATTTAGAAATAAAATATTTATTACATTTTTCAAAAGTTCTTTTTTTTGCTTGAGTTCGATAATATGAAGTAGAGATATGAATAAAAGTCATTTTGATCAAGAATATATAATTTAATTAGTTGAATTATGTTGAAGTTGACTGTTTGAAAGAAAAACGTAAGTGTCACACTTTACTCTCTCCACATTACAGTCACGTACGCAGAAGGGAAATTAATGTGAAGTTAAAAGACAAAGCTAATGGTGAATGGGTCAATTTTGGCGTTATTTTGGAGGTTGATTAATTAATTAAAAAGATGGAAAATAAAATTCTTTGATAGATGAGTCTAGAGGAAAGCTAAGATTAGAATTTATTAAAAAAAAGAAAAAAGAAAAAAGAAGATGTGGGGGTGGCTGAATATGGGTAGGGTCCATATTATCTGATATTTTTAATTCAAAAAACCCATATTATTAGAAATGAAATGGAGCTAAATTAAAATGAATTCAATCAATCAATCAATCAAACCAACCCACCCATATGTTGATATTGATGATCCATTATTATTATTATTTATGTAACTTTTTTTCTTTGAAATTTTAATATTATTCCACATGCTATACTATATATGATATGATAATGAAATGCTTGATGACAGCATGCCTAGTTGGAAACATTTTTCTCCAAAAGTAGGAATTTTTAGAGAGAGAGAGAGAGAGAGAGTGGTTGGTGGAAAAGAAGTCCCTCCAATGTGTATGATTATAGACAATGGAATACTTGTAAAATCTAAGAGTTTCCAACGAGCCCTACAATGTGGGGTCCTAAAACAACATGTGTCCAACCACAATCACAACTTTGTATGTGCCTCATTTATAGGATAATATTAACTGATCAAACATTACAAAAACAAAATATAACATATGCTTTTGGAGGTGAATGATATTAAAAAAAAAATGATTACAATAATAGAGGGCTTTGCCTGCTCTATGAAGATATGCCCAGATCTCATTTTGGACCTTTTTTGATTTATATGCTTACATCATTCCCCACTTCTTAATATTCCTTCGTTTCACTTTGCCAATTGCCAAATCGCAACTACTCTCTCTTACTATTCTATGTTTTCATATTTTTTTTTTGGTCAACATTCATTCATCTTTATTTTATTTTGTTTTTGCTTCTTTATATATTTTAGATTTAAATCTTATTTCTGTCCTTAGATTTTAAGTTTGTTCCATTTTGATTATTGAACTTTCAAGTTTGTTTCATTT
>JAOANK020000007.1:3004449-3020651 GCA_026257165.2 Telfairia occidentalis
AATAAATTCATATACTAAAATAAACATTTTGAAAATTTAAATACAAAAATTAAACAAACCTAAAAGTTCAGAGATTAAAATAGATTTTTTAGAAATTGAGACTAAAATAGAACAAAATTGAAAATTTGAAGACTAAGATAGATTTAAACCTATATTTTAATTGTGCTTGGCGTGGCTGGAAGATAATCACAAACAAACCCACCCAAATTCACTTCATTTTTCTTCAATCTATATATAATTTATATTTTTTTTACTAATAATTTAACAATGTTTCTTCGACTGTACACGATGGGACTTCCCACCAACAGCCCTTAAATATTCACTTCTTAATTTCCTATGTCTACAAAAATAGTTTGCTTTGGGCTTCCTTGGATTACTTCCTTTACATATGTTGCAACTTGTTATTTTATTTTGTCTAGTTTATCTCACTTCTTTCCTATCACACCCTATTAAATTAGTTAACATTTTTTCAATAAATATATTAAGTTACTATTTAGTTAAATACTATCAAGAATTTACGAACCATATATAAAATTACACTTTAAACTTTTAATATTCAAGGTCTTGTTGATTTTTTTTTTCTAAGTCCGTGAATTAAATAAATAAATATAGTCGTCAAATTTTAAAGAATAAATTTGGGGGAATAATAATATAACATTAATGTAACAATTGAGGTAGTAGGAGATTTAGACTTTTAAGATAGTAATAAATGTCTTATTTATTAAGTTAGATTAGAATTGACATAATAATATAATATTAAGTTCTAGATCGATTCAATTCACCCTATCATAATTTTTAAAAATAAAATTGAAAAGAAAAAACAAAAGTGGAATAATGGTTTGAAAACAATCTCCCAAATAAGCACTTTACTTTTTAGAAAAAAATACAAGAATCCAATGAACTATATTAATGTTATTGGTGGGTTTTAGTTATCCATTGCAGCTCTCTTTCCCTGAAGGTGATTACATCTCCCACTTTCTTTGACTTTTCGCTAATGTTGCTTTCCAAATATTAATTCATTAATTAATCAAGCTAATCTTCTCTTTGAAGCATTCGAATATTTGTTTTGTTTTATTTAAACAAAACCCATAAGTGGTACCTAAAATAAATTTTTTTTTTTTTGGCATTCAAGTGCGTATCTATAAACAAAAAAAAAATGTGAATTCTCGATTTTAAAAAACAAAATTAAATCCCCCCCTTTAGTGAGGAAAGTTCCATGTATATCTATTACTATATTCAAAAGTTATTTGAACGCAAATATATTAATTGCATGTCAAAAAATCAAAAAGAAAAAGAAAAAAGAAGAGAGATTAGAGACTTTTTCTTCTAATCTCCTCTGACTTTTCTTTTTCCCCTTTCTTTTAAAAACTCTGTTTATTGACCTCTTTGGCTTGCCGTTGCCGTTTCATGAATATTAATATTAATTAAACAAAATAATATTCTTTTGACATGTCACGCACCATATGCCAATGTTATTATTGCATTGTGTTGTAAACCATTTCCAAATTTCAGTATAAAAGAAAGTGATATCTCTGTCTCTGAAAACCCCAATTAAGTCCCCCATTATTCAAATTTATAATTTTTTTTTTTTTTTTTGAACGAATGAATTCGGAAGAAGGAGAAAGTGGGTTATTTTGTGGAGAGAAAAAAATGAAGCTTTTTGGTATTGAGATCAACCCATCGTCACTATCATCATCTTGTTGTACTGGTGAAGGAGATGAGAGTGTAAACTCTTCAATAACCACAGCGTGTTTTGAAAGAGATGATCCTCGGGAGGCGGCGGCGGCGACGGCGACGGCGGTCATTAATTACAATATTAAAGCAAAATTCGAGTGTCAATACTGTTTGAAAGAGTTCACAAACTCTCAGGCTTTGGGAGGGCATCAAAATGCTCACAAGAAAGAGAGATTGAAGAAGAAAAAGATGCAGCTTCAAGCCAGAAGAGCCACTCTTAGTTATTATCTTCAGCCATTTCAAACCACTAATAATTTTCTCTATGAGTATCCCTCCGATCCTCCTCCGTCTTTCTACACCGACGAAGATTATTCTTCGCAGATTAGTTTCAATAATAATCCAAATTATGAAACCCAATTCATCAACCATTTTGATGCTTCGTCGGTGGCTAAGTTCTTACCCGAAGAAACAGGGTTTTTCACTTTAACACACGCCCACAACTCCTCTGCACCTCCCAATATTATTCCCAAACCTCTTCTTTTTCATTCTTCTTCTTCTTCTTTGCCTGTTTCCAAACATTCCCCTTCTTGTAAATCTTTGGATCTTCGACTTGCTCTCAATTAGCTAGGCTTCCTTAATTGTGCTTTTTCATTTGCCTCTTTAATCTTGTAGCAATCGGAATTCTAAATTAAGCCAATCAATACAAATATATATCAATATATAATTTTTTTTATCCTTTTTAATTCAACCACATGTCAGGTGAAAATTTGACCCTTTGAAATTTTGGTTGAAGATATATTAACCTAAGTTGTGCTCAGGGTTGGCTACAATTGTCTATCTAATATTCTCTATCAAACAAATTTCTATACTTTTTCATTTTTAAATGAATTTCTATCATTAATTTCATTAATTTAATACGAGTATAACTCAATTGGTTAATATCTTTGACTAAAAGGTCGGAGTTTAAATCCCCTCTTTACATGCTATTGAACTAAAAATAAATACAACATATTAGTTTAACTATTGTGTAACATACTAATTAGTTAGTCATGCTCTTTAGATAATACACATTTTTCTTTAGTTCCAATCTTTTAGTAAAAAAATATATATTTTAATTAATTGAGTTATGTTCAAATGAATTTTGATAATATACAAAAACATGTCACGTAAGTGTTAATCTAATTATTAAATAGATAGAATCCTGAAAGCTCTAAAATGCAAGTTTATATTAGCAACTTTTAAAAATATATCTAGTAATCAAGTAATTCAACCTCTAATTTTTTTTATAAAAAAAGTACAAAGTGTGGTTGTTTAATTGATACATAAAATTTATACGTATATGTAATATGGTTTGGGTTGATTCGTATTTTTAAGCATATGATGACGTGTAGTTGTTAGCATCAACAGGGAAGGGTGGCGGTCCAAAGAGATTATTAATAGAATATTATTATAGAGCTTAATTTAATTGATAGGGTAAATCATATTTAGAATAGTCTGTCTCACTAGATCATCCTGGGTTTCCATAATGTATTATTAAATAATCTTCCATTAATTAATTGATGCTAATAATTAGTCAATCCAAATCAACTAATATCACTTAAAATATATAAGGGCATTTGACTCCTCATCAACATCGATTTGTTTATACTGTTGAGAGAAAGAGCACTAAGAAATCTATAATATAATATATTATAATATTGTTCATCTACTCTTCCACATGTTTAATATAAACATGAGAAATTTATTGGTGTAAACATTATATATTAATTGTTATTTTATAGAAACATTTAGTGTGATACCATGTCTATATATATACATACATATTTTATTTTATTCACGAAACAATATTAAAGGGATAAAGAATTGGATATATCTAACTTTCGGTTCTTGGATTTTGAGTATTGACGGAGAGTTTTTTTAAGTCAAATTTGATACGATCGAAGTGCTAGAAGATAAGAAAAAAATAAAATATTTAGACCCATCATTTTTATTTTAAAATTAGTTTCTATAAATTTTTTCCTTGTCTTTTACCTTTGAATAACATATTTTAAATTGTAGCTAATAAAAATATGTTTTTGGAAATGTTTTTTAAGTTTTTAGTTTCTCAAATATATATTTGGATGCTTTTTTAATTAGACTCTTACATTATTTTAACCTTGTACAATTATACTCTTTTTAATGGTAGATGATAAAATTGATAAATTTATATTATATAATACTTACCATGTTGGCAGAAATTTAGTTGAAGAATTAAACCACTTAAGAGAGAAAGTTTAGAATTCCTTCTATAGATTTTTAAGTAATTTGTAGAAATTTTGACTTCCCCCTCCCCTCGTTTTTTTCTTGAGCACAAAGGAAGATGAACTTAAAATGATAAAGGTAAATTTGAAAAAATGACTCGAGATACCCATGGTGGAAACTTTTCAAGCCATATACTCGAGTATCGATGTGTTCACGCATGAACTACTAAAGTGTTGGTCGCTTCCTTCATTTTTCTCCTGGTAAGAAGAATGTTGTCAACTTGCCTCGTATTAATCTTTCTTTTAATCTCGTCCACAATGTTTCATCATGATATATATCATTTCTTTGGATCAGCTTTCATATTATCTCTGAATCTATTTGAGCACATAGGAGATAAATTCCCGCCTCATGTGCTAGAATAATTCCTTCCAACAATTCTAGAGCTTCTGCCAACTCCACTAGTCCAGATAGTTGTCTCGCGTGCTCTGTCGTCAGCAAAACATTTCCATGTGTATCCCGTATGATGATCTCGAAGCCTGCCCAGCTGTCAAGCATAGCTGCATCCGTGTTGAGCTTATAATTGAAAAACTCTGGGAGAGCCCAAGTGTAGTTCTCTAAATTTGGAACCAGGGATAGAAAAGATGAACTGACACCTTTACGACTAGATTTCCACTCTTCCATATACCGCAACGCTATCTGAATTGGATCTATCATATGGTCTTTTCTCTTTTAGATAACCTAATTTTTCATCTAAAGTTTATGCAAACTTACTAAATATCGTATCAAATAAGTTTATCAATAAATCGATTTTAATATTCCCCAACAAGAAATGTGTAATTTAAAATGTTAAAAGGTAAGAAACTAAATTAAAATTTTTAAATAATAGTGACTAAAACATATACTTAGTTAAAAAAACAAAATTTAAAGGACAAATGTTAAAAATTAGAGTTTTAAACTTCATTTTTGTCCCCAAACTTTCAACATCATTCTATTTTAGTTCCTAAACTTTCAAAATATTTGTTTTGGTCATTGTGTTGGAAATGCGACCAAAGTTGCACATTTAGTTATAAGGGAAGGATATACGGTATATAGCAACAAAATTCCATTGGTATGAGACTTTTTAGGTGAAACCAAAAGCAGGGTCATGAGAGCTTATGCCCAAACTGAACAAAGTCATATCATTGTGAAGATGTGAAGATGTTTGTTGTCCTTAATACCTTGAACTTTTAGAATTGTTCAATTTTAGTTTCTAAACTTTTTTAAAAGATATATTTAATCTCCAAACAATTACAAACATTATGGTCATTAATTACTTTTGTTTTAATTCTAACAAATTAATAACATAACTTCAAGTATGTGTACTAACATGTTAATATAGTAAGCTTATATTCAAATCATATAATAAGTTAAAATAGAGTATTAGGTAAAGAGAATTTTGGGTGGAAAAAACAATATAACAAAAACCAAAATAGTTATTTTTTTAAACATTTAATTACTAAAATATTCATTATGAAAGTTCAAGAACAAAAATAGTTATTTTTTAAAAGTATAAATACTAACATATACATTTTAAAAGTTTAAAAACTAAAATAGAAAAAACTTAAGTATGTAGAGACCAAAGTAGATTATTTTTTTTTTTGTTTAGTTAAACAACATATATAGTAGAAATTCAAACATATGATAATAACGAGAGTAGAATTTGAACCAAAATTAGATGTCATAAAGGAAAGGCTAAATCATATAAAATACCTCTCTACTTTATGCTTTGTTTAAAAATGTTAAGATAGCTCATTAATATTGTAAATGTGGGTGTATTCTTTAGTTATTCTGTTATCTGTTGTAGATAACTATTATTGTTGTATTTCTCACTTTCGGAAGCTTTCTTTCTCTTTACTGAACTTGCCTATATAAGGTTTCTCTGTACATTCAAATACACGAGAGTAGAAATTTCTTTTTCTCCTGAAATTCTTGATTCTTTTGGAAGTCTAAGATGGTACCAGAGCCCACGTCTCACGACTAGGGTTTGCTTCTGATTTTTTTTTTCGTCTTTTCGCTATCTTTGTGTTCATCTCTCAAATCCAATCAATGGAGACCTCGTCAAATACTGATGTGGAATTGGGTGATTCTTATCGAAATCAAATTTCTCAAGCAATTAATCCTGGTAGCAAGATTTCCATTGTTAAACTCACCGATGAAAATTTCCTCTTATGGAAATTTCAAGTCCTCACGGCTCTGGAAGGATATGGCTTAGAGAATTTTATCGAAGCTGATTCAACTCCACCACCACAATTTCTTTCAGAAAGTGAAGGTACGTCTTCTACACGTTCTGTAAATCCTGCATATGTTAAGTGGAAACGTCAGGACAAATTAATTTCCTCGTGGATTCTTGGATCTATGTCTGAAGAAATCCTTGAACAAATGCTTCCTTGTACAACTACGAAGGAAATTTGACACTCTTTACTTCAGATTTATAACTCCAGAAATCTAGCTCAAGTAATGAAAGTGAAATCTAAACTTCAGAATCTTCAGAAAGGTAGCCTTCAGTTGAAAGAATACTTTACTCAAGTCAAAAAGTGTGTTGATGCTCTAGTTGCAGTTGGTAAACCAGTCTCTACAGAGGATCACATTCTATATATATTATCAGGATTAGGTTCTGATTTTGAATTGATGATTTCAGTGATTACTGCTAAAACAGAACCTCAATCCATTCAAGATGTTATGGCTCTACTTCTCACTCATGAGAATAGAATTGAAAGTAAGCTGAAATCAGTGAATTCTGATGGCTCCACTCCATCAGCCAACTTACTGACTCAGAGCCCCAGTGATAAGGAGAATACAGCTCCGAGACATTCAAATCAGTTTCAGCAGCCTAATTCAAATAATAACAGAGGACGAGGTCGTTCGAATTGTGGTGGAAGACAATGGAACAATCGCAATAAGCCTCAATGTCAACTTTGTGGAAAGTTTGGGTATACAGCGACTAAATGTTATTCTCGGTATGATCCTCCAACTTCAAGCTAGTTTCAGAATGGTGCAATGTATCAAAGTAACCCAACACCAATGCCTCAGTTTGGAACTTCGGGTGGCTCTGCATATCAGCCTCAGATGTCTGCGATGTTTGCAGCCCCTTATATTCCTCATGACAACAATTGGTATCTTGATTCAGGCGCAACAAATCATCTCACCAATTCTCTTCAGAATCTGAATACTGGTACAGATTATTATGGAGGAAATCAAGTGCAAGTTGGGAATGGTACATGTTTGCCTATTACTCATGTTGGTCATTCTTCTTTTTGCTCTTCCACAAATCGTATATTTCATCTTCATAACCTACTTCATGTCCCTCAAATAACCAAGAACTTGATTAGCGTAAGCCAATTTGCTAAAGACAACTCTGTCTTTTTTGAATTTCACCCAAATTTTTGTTGTGTGAAGGACAAAATTACTGGCAAGGTGCTCCTACAAGGGAAGGTCCATGAAGGATTGTACAGGTTTCCTCCCTTTTTTACATCCTCTACCTCTGTTGTGGATAATAAGTCATCATCTGCTCATGCCTTAGTTTCTACAACAGATATAACCCCCTCCCCTCCAGTTCATACTACTTGTTCTACTATTTCCTTTGTGTTAGACCTGTGGCACAAATGGCTTGGGCATCTTGCCTCTGTTATTGTTAAACAAGTAGTAAGACAATGTAAACCGAAGTCTTTAAATAATGGGGAATTTCATTTTTGTCATGCTTGTGCTGTCAGTAAAACACATGCTCTTCCTTTTAAGCCATCTACTACTGTTTATACTGCTCCATTACAATTGATTGTGTCTGATGTATGGGGTCCCTCCTACAAAGTCTCTCGCAATGGTTTTCGCTACAACATAAGCTTTGTTGATATGTACTCAAGATACACCTAGATGTACTTTCTTACTTCCAAGTCAGAGGCATTCTCCACTTTTCTGAATTTTAAGAACATAGTGGAAAAACTCTTTGGTATACCGATTGTGAAGTTTCAATCCGATGGTGGTGGAGAATTCAAGGCTTTTACTTCATTCCTCAAGGAGAATGGAATTGAACATAGGCTCACATGTCCTTATACGTCTCAACAAAACGATGTAGTGGAACGCAAGCATCGTCATATTGTTGACACGGGTCTTGCATTCTCTCTCAGTCCTCATTACCATTTTCATTTTGGGATGATACCTTCTCCACAATCGTGTATCTTATTAATCGACTGCCTTCCCTAGTACTTGATGGTTTAAGTCCCTATACTAAACTTTTCCATCAACAGCCGGATTACTCCTCCCTTAAGATCTTTAGGTGCACGTGCTATCCTTGCCTCCAACCCTATAACTCTCATAAGTTGAGTTTTAGATTGAAATAGTGCACATTTTTGAGATACAGTGGTACTCATAAGGGATATAAGTGTCTATCTACTGATGGTAGGTTGTTTATTTCAAGGAATGTTGTATTTGATGAGCTGTCATTTCCATTTGCTAAGGGTCTTCTGCCTTCTCCTGTTCAGATGACCACACCTCCTTGGGTATCTCAACAACTCTTTTTACTTGATAAGGTTTCTGGTACTCAATCTCCCTCTGCTCCTCCACTGCCCATTGAGCCTATTTTCTAGGAAATCTCTACAGCTAATTCACCGCCCAGTGCTACTCATGCTTCTGAACCTCTTGCTTCCGAGTTAGCTTCCTCTACTGAGCGGCATATTTCTGAGGGTGTTCCTTCTACTACCTCAGTGCTACATGAGGCACCGAATGATCTAAGTGCTGAGCCTCTTACTGCTTCCCTTCAGAATATGCATCCTATGGTTACTCGAGGGAAGCATGAGATTTTTAAGCCCAAGGTTTTTCTCTTTCCTTATAAAGAATTTGAACCACCAAGTGTTAATGAGGCCCTCAAAGTTGAGCATTGGCGGAGAGCAATGAAAGAAGAATATGACTTTTTGTTGCATAATCAGACTTGGGATCTTGTCCCCGTTCCTAGTGATAAGAAGATTGTTGGGTGTAAATGGGTTTACAAGATTAAGCGCAACTCCGATGACTCTATTTCTCGGTATAAGGCATGCCTTGTAGCGAAAGAATTTCATCAAATGGCTGATTTCTATTACACTGAGACTTATAGTCCTGTAGTCAAGCCCATTACCATAAGAGTTATTCTCACCCTTGCTCTACAGGGTGGCTAGACTATTCGCCAAGTTGATGTCAATAATTCTTTTCTCCATGGTTTACTTAACGAAACTGTTTTTATGGAGCAACCTGTAGGCCTTGAGGTTCAAGGCTCTACTCTACTGGTTTGCAAGCTTCGTAAAGCATTATACGGTCTCAAACAAGCTCCTTGTGCTTGGTTTGAACGCCTAAATTTCTTTCTTCAGACTTTGGGTTTTATATGTTCCAAGGCAAACCCTTCTTTGCTGGTTCGTTTTTCCCAAAGTTTATATTCTCATTTATGTCGATGATATCATTATCACGGGAAATTCGTCTGCTGCTGTTGCTCAGTTGATTTCGAATTTAAATGCCAAATTCTCTCTCAAGGATCTTGGTCCTTTGAGTTATTTTTTGGGCATTGAAGTCTCATATCCCCCTACTGGAGGTTTACTTCTTTCACAATCTAAGTACATTTTGGACATTCTTCATCGAACCAATATGGCTGGTGCAAATGTTATTGCCACTCCCATGATCAGTGGATCACTACCCTCTGCAAGGCAAGGTGAGCTATTTCATGATGTTCGTCTTTATTCTAGTGTTGTGGGAGCACTACAATATGCCACTCTTACTCGCCCTGAGATTTCTTTTAGCGTTAACAAAGCTTGTCAATTTATGCATTCTCCAACAATCGTTCATTGGCAACTTGTGAAGTGTATTCTTCGCTATCTCAAGGGTACTATTGATCATGGTTTGTTCCTCATGAAACCCACGACTTTATCTCTTCATGGTTATGCGAATGCTGATTGGGCATCCGATTCGGATGATCACAAGTCTACCTCAAGGTTTTTTTTTGTATTTTTTGGTGGCAATCTTATAACATGGGGATCGAAGAAACAATCTATTATTTCTCGGTCGAGTACAGAAGTTGAATATCAATGTTTAGCTACTGTTGTAGCCGAGTTGGTGTGGCTCTCTCTGTTATTTGCTAATTTACATCTTCACCTCTCTCAGCCGCCTATCCTGTGGTGTGACAATTTGAGTGTTGTCCATCTTAGTGCCAATCCAATCTTACACTCCAAGACTAAACATGTAGAACTAGATATCTACTTTGTGCATGATCTTGTTCTTCACAAGAAGATCTTCATTCAACATCTTCCTGTGACTGCACAGGTGGCTGATATTTTGACGAAACCATTGTCTGCCGTGACCTTCAATTGGTTAAAATTCAAACTCAATGTTCGAATTCCTTCTACCATGGGCTTACAGGGGGGGTGTTAAGATAGCTCATTAATATTGTAAATGTGAGTGTATTCTTTAGTTATTCTGTTATCTGTTGTAGGTAACTATTATTGTTGTATTTCTATTTTTCAGGAGCTTTCTTTCTCTTTACTGTACTTGCCTGTATAAGGTTTCTCTGTACATTCAAATACACGAGAGAAGAAATCTCTTTTTCTCCTGAAATTCTTGATTCTTCTGGAAGTCTAAGAAAAAAATACTCTTATACTTTCAAAAGTTTCAATACTACCGTCAACTTTGCGAAACATTTCAAAACTATCATTGAATCAAAATTCAATTAAAAACTCCATAAAAAAAAAGAGATAATTGTCAACAAGTGTCTTACGTGAAAGCTGAGAAGAAACTTCGGTAAAAGTTGAGACTAACATTAGCAGCCATTTTATTTTTCTATAAAATTTTTAACAAAATTTTATTCAAAAATAGTTTTGAAACTTTAATAAAGTATAAAATATATGAGTACTTTATATAATTTAACGGAGAATAAAAAGAGAGCGCGTGGTACGAGGAGATCTGAGAGGTTGGAGGAACGAGAGATGTTGGAAAAAGTATAGGGTGATTGTTAGGGGCCTTAGAGCTTGGGCTTTTTTGCATTGGACGGTCGCATTTAACAAGGACCACGGCCTGCATAATTTTCACGTGTCAACACCCAACCAAAATCAAAACCAAAAATCATCACGCAACTCATCCCAAAAAACGGAAAAAAAAGAAAAAAAAAAACTAGCCACCCATTTTCTTCACTCCTCAAACTTTTTCCATCCTCATCTATCTAAATCACTATCAATATCTTCTTGTAGGTCTGAATAATCTTACTCGATTCCGACCAATCATTTATTTCCTCCAGAAACTATAATTATCGCAAACACCCACATTAATAATGAAAAATACATTTTTATTATTCCACGAATACTTATATATTCTAACACATGTTAGTAAATGAGTATGAGTTTTTTTTTTTTTTTTTGCCTGATAATTAGGATATTCCAACAATATACTTTTTTACATTTATATTGCTTCTTCCTCAATATAAAAGATACTACCACAAAATAAAATGATAATTGCACTATTTTACAGGCCCTAGAAAAATAGTACTTGTCGACAGCGGAGTGAAAAAAATTACAATCAAAGACTTACCTAACATGTTTCATGAGATTTCTATTGTGTACCACTACCACCACATGTCTTGAGAAAATATCTAGAATATGCTAACCAACAAAATTAGAGGAAAAATGAGTGACACATTAAAATATGTTGCCCTAAAAGGTTGATAAGTATAGGTTGGGCAAGGAGTACCAAAAAATCATTTGGAAGTTACTCAAAATGTTCCACCCCATTGTGGGGTGGTTCATAAAAAGCTTACTTTTTTTGTTGGGACATGCACATCCTTTAATTTTCTTTTTTGATCTCTCTTCTTTAATTAGTTGGTTCATTGGCATTTCAATTTAGCTTTCAAAGGTATTGATTTTAAACCTTATTCAACTAAATATTAAGGATAACATAAATTTTCTTCTTTCATTCTTTTAATGCAAATTTAAAATCAATAGGACTTTATTATTATTATTACTATTATTATTATTATTATTATTATTATACCTTGATACACATGGTTGAATCTTCTTGGGATATATTATTATTATTTTCTATAAAGAGTGGTTTGATGCATGCAAAACAAATAGATTTTTTTTTTTCAAAAAAAAGAAAGCTTAAAATAGCTCTAAAATATAGCTTTGGCTCATCAAACTTACTATACTTAAATTGATCTTTAAAATTCATAATTTAATCTCTTAAATTTTGTTAAGTTCTCTCTCTCTCTCTATATTTTGTGATAAAGTTGTTAAGTTCTATATTCACTCCTACGTTTTAAGTATGAACTATGAATTTATTGAAATCGAAAGCGATAATCTACTTTATTATAATTTATAATTAACATATGATTAATTCAACCACAAATTTAGACCACAAATTTTTATGCCGGATGATAACTAAATGTAATAAATACATTCATAACATAAGATGATAACTTATATGTAGCCAACAAGTTTAGGCCATATTTTTTTAAATTTAATACTAGATTCTTTGATTTATTTTTTTTAGTTCAACAAATGAAGTCAAACTTCCTACTTTAACAAAATAATATGTGGTACCAGATTTTGTGGGAAATTATGGAATGTCATACAAAATTAACTTTATTGACAAGTCTAGGATGAATTTTTGAAATTAAAATATTTTAAAATTTTATACTACTAAAAGAGGATTGAACCCAAAATTATTCAAAATAAATAGTTTTTTATTTGATTTGAGTGGAAGGAGACAAAGAAGCACTGTTCATTCATTTTGTACAAATAGAAAGTTTCGGTTTATTACAACGTCTTGCTGTTACTTTATGGAGTTTGCATACTCCATATTCATCACCTCCATTTTTCTGCCTTTCTTCTTCTCTTTGAAGCTTGAAGCTAAAGTTCATTTGCATGGAACGAGCTCGAGTTCTCTTCAAAACAATCAAAATTCCTCACTCAGACACCAAATTCTGGAGCTCGCCAATCATCCCACTACTTCAAATTGGATGAAGACGATAAGGAGAAAAATCCACGAGAACCCAGAGCTTGCTTATGAAGAATTTGAAACCAGCAGGCTTATTAGACAGGAGCTTGACAATCTCGGCATTTCTTACCGATGGCCGGTTGCCGGCACTGGCGTAGTGGCTTCGCTTGGCTCTGGTTCTCCTCCATTTGTCGCTCTAAGAGCAGATATGGATGCTTTGCCTGTTGAGGTCAGATTTTGGTTTTTTCATTATTTCTCATTCCTCCCCCATTTAATGCTATCTTCTGTTCGATGAAATGACCCAACCAAATTAAATTCGTTCCTCTTCATCCCCATTTTTTGGATCCGGCTTAATGGGAATTTGCACTCTGTTCTTATCAGTTTAATCCTAACTTTTTATATAACCCACAAAACTGGCTTGGAAATGAACCCCCGGAAGACTATTTCATTAATGATGATGCAAAATCCGTGCCTAAGAAAGAACTAAATATGTCCAAACACGACAGAGTTGTTAATTTAACCAGCAATTTACCAACTATTTCTGAAGTGCAATGCTTAACAAGTATGATTTACACACTAGTGAAGATCAATTCGAGAGGATCACACACTCTCTCAAGGATTTGACTTCCTTCACAAGATTAACACTGGATACCTATCAATGTACAGAAAACACGTATAAAACATCCTTACAATAACTTTCCTACTCAAGGAAGTTACAACTTCCTCGACTAAACATTTAATATTTAAAATACACAATGACCATCAACTTAGTTTCCAACTTTTCCCTTCTTCCTTTGATAAACTTTGTGAATAGGAGTCCTAACATGCAACTAGAGAAGAAAAGTTAGTAAAATTTTCATACGATGGATGGAATCTAAAATGAAGAAAGTTATGTTTTTCTTAATTGGTTTTGATGTAGGAATTGGTGGAATGGGAACATAAGAGCAAAGTGAAGGGGAAAATGCATGCTTGTAGCCATGATGCTCATGTTGCTATGCTCCTTGGCGCTGCTAAGATTCTGCATCAACTGCAACAGAAATTACAGGTTCTAAAAGTACATTACAAGTACTCCCCAGTTCCAACAACTTCTTATTAATCTGTTTACAAAGAAGATGATTATGACTCAAACTTGTGCCCCTTTTTGTTAATACGAATACGTCCCCACAACTTCAATGCAGGGCACTGTCGTTCTTATATTTCAGCCAGCGGAGGAGAGAGGAGGAGGAGCAAAAGACATGATAAAAGAAGGCATCCTTGACAATGTAGAAGCTATATTTGGGCTGCACCTTGTGCATAAATATCCGGTCGGCGTTGCCGCTTCGCGTCCCGGCGAGTTTCTTGCGGGGTGTGGAAGCTTCAAAGCAAAGATCAAGGGGAAAGGGGGTCATGCTGCAAGTCCACAGCATTCAATTGATCCTGTTTTGGCAGCTTCAGCAGTAATTGTTAGTCTGCAAAACATAGTCTCAAGAGAGATAGACCCTTCAGATTCCCAGGTACTTTTCAGATGAACCTAAATGAAAAAGCCTTCCAGACAAGTCCGTCTGTTTCTTTTTCATCTTAAAGGAGAATTGAAAGTTGCAGGTGGTATCTGTGGCCATGGTTCAAGCAGGAACTGCACTCGATCTCATCCCCGACTCGGCCACCATTTCGGGTACCTTCAGAGCTTTCAGCAAGAAGAGCTTCAATGCTCTCAGAGATAGGATAGAAGAGGTAACCCCACCTGCAGGATCTTCTACAGAACAGATGAAATTGGGAACTGCACTTTGTGACTGAATTTTTATATTCACTTCTTTTCTTGTGGCAGGTCATAATCGGGCAGACAGCGGTGTATCGGTGCACGGCGGAGATTGATTTCCTAGGAAAGGAGCACCCGACAATTCCACCAACTATAAACGATGAGAAAATTTATGAACATGCTCGACGTGTCTCTATCGAAATTGTAGGAAGTGAGAAAACAGAAGTATCTCCATGCTTCATGGGAAGTGAAGATTTTGCTTTCTTTTCAGACAGAGTTCCGGGTTCTTTCTTATTTCTTGGCACATATAATGAGAGAATTGGAGCTATACATCCTCCACACAGTCCTCACTATACTGTTGATGAAAATGTGCTCCCTATTGGCGCAGCAATTCATGCAGC
This sequence comes from Telfairia occidentalis, assembly GCA_026257165.2. Taxonomy (NCBI): domain Eukaryota; kingdom Viridiplantae; phylum Streptophyta; class Magnoliopsida; order Cucurbitales; family Cucurbitaceae; genus Telfairia; species Telfairia occidentalis. Next base: position 3,019,480 of record JAOANK020000007.1, read on the forward strand.
ATTTGCATATTCATATCTTTTGAATTCATCATCACCATCCCATCCTTACTGTGACCACTTAAGAGAATTTCAATGCATCTTATAACTCAGTTTTTTTCCCTGTTCTGAAATCTAGAATAGGGAAATTCTTTTAGATCTAGGCCTATCAGAATATTTCATTCAAGATTCTCTCGAGTTCATCATTGTTTTGAAGCCCCTTCTCGGGGCAAAACAGATTGGCATAGTATAAAATACGATTGCTTTACTTATTACAGGACAGTTTGCTTTCAGTTTCTTTAGTTGATGTTGTTCCAAATAAGTCTTCTGGACCGTGGATTATTAGTATACCATGTCAAAGAAAAACCAATAGACAAAGCCCAAATCAGGTGAAGAGGAGAAGGGTAACAACATCCATAGAGGTCACAGGTCAAGCAACATCCAGAAGACAAGATAAAAGAAAGATAGCTATGGAGAATGCATAACATCTCAGATTCTTTCCTTCACAAGGAACATGGTAAGAAGGATAAAGGGGAGTCGAAGCGCCAATGATGGACCGGTAAAGTTGCTGTTGGAGCCGAGCGGCGGCGGCGGCGATGGCGATTGTGAGGGGGATGGGGGCATGTACATGCCAGGCATAGAATTATCTGCTGCAACTAATTCGAGAAGAAGAGCAGAAGAGATTGCTAAGGTTGTGAATATGAGCTTAGTAGCCATGTATGTGTGTTGGAGTGACTGATGAGGGGAGAAATATTCTAAGTTTGTTGCTTCCTTCTTAGTGTAAACAAATTCATGGATATATATATATATATATACGAGTGAAAATTTGGTGATTAAGTTCATAGAGGTTGGAACCATTTGCAATAGTTTTTATCATTCGTTATAGACGAGAAACTTAGTGGCGTTGGACGATGAATCCTATTGGTTAACAGTTGTTTATTAGTGGTTTCGAGAAAAGAAAAGCATAGAGGTTTGGAAACTATTGTTAGAACTTAATGTTTTGATGCACAGTGATTTCAACAAGGACTCCATGGCCCAATGGATAAGGCGCTGGTCTACGAAACCAGAGATTCTGGGTTCGATCCCCAGTGGAGTCGTATTGCTTTTTGGGGGAAACTGGCGTCCACAGCTTTAAACTCACAATGGACCATACCCAATTGAACTCGGAATGAATTAACAGTTAAATAATACAGAAT
>JAOANK020000007.1:3021159-3035795 GCA_026257165.2 Telfairia occidentalis
GGACCATACCCAATTGAACTCGGAATGAATTAACAGTTAAATAATACAGAATATAATTAAATTTAGCCTAATGAAGAAGTTCAAATTCTATTTTAAATTTTATATCTACTTATCCAATACTCATCTTCAACCTACGTGTCTTGAATATATTTTCATTTTAATAAATTAGCTCACATACTTGAAGCTACATTATGAATTTCTTAAAATCAAAATAAAGGTAAAGATCAAAATAGATTACTTTTTTGTAAGTTAACAAGTTGAAATAAATATTTCTTAAGCATATGATCTAAAATAGAACAAACTTTAAAATTGAAAAACTAAAATCAATATTTTGAAAGCTCAAGATCACATAGAATAATATTTTAAACTTCAAAACTAAAACGATGGATCCAAATCAGAAGAATAATTGGAAGAGAGACATTTTGAACTTCTATATAATTTATCCAAATTCTATGGCTCTTTTAGAAGTAACATCTCAAACTTAAATATATATCATTTGTCTGTTGTACCCTTCAAATTGAAATTTTCTGTTTAAAGACGTTAATTATGTGATCTTCATCACTTCGATCCTTTCTTTGTATCAGTATTCCCGTATGGTACTGTAAATATACTTGGACATTCTTTTAACATTATGTTTAAGCAAAAAATTCAACAAATTTAGCGACTCATTTTTCTTTGAATTCAACATGTAGGGGTGGAGATTCAAACCCTCGACCTTATAGTCAGAAAGCTATACCTTAACCAGTTGAGCTATGCTTGATTTGGAGTGTTTCAAAATATAAAACTTTCTCGAACATAAATTCTGAATTCTTTTTTCTCCAAAATGCAGCTAAAATATAACCATGAGGTTGTACATTCCAGAAAATGGACTAAACGAAAGATTTGATCAGCATTTATGGAAATATTCCTTTGATCAAGTGTGAAGCAAAAGGGGTTGTTCGTTGTTTTGATCATTTTTCATCTATACAAAAATAACAACCACATCATTTCTTTGGGTTCATGCCAGAGCGCTCTCTTTTGCAGAACCTGCAAAAATATGATATACATATCAGTTTCCATAGCCACTGTGAGAATTCATTGTCTTCTACATTCACCCGAGCCTTCTTTCTACTATCATATATTTTCAGATTTTGGCTAGTAGAAATCAAACTTACCTTGTTTCTTAAGCTTGTTTCGAAAGCTTCGTTTCCTGCTAAATGCTGCTTCCTGCACCGAAAAAGTTAGCAACAAAAGTTAAAACTCAACCATGGAAGAAAGCTCAAGGAATTGAACCCATATAGAAATCAATAGCCGCAGCTTGGAGTGGTTAGCAAGTTAAGTTAATTCTGTGTAGATAATGGAAGTCTATATGATATTTAGTCCTCTAGCTAATTGGCGATGTTAAGTTGAATCATATCTCTGCTCGAGGCATTTAAGGCAGCGAAGGAGGTAAGAGGGATTATCAAAGAGTGAGCTGTAGTAGTCCGTCTGACAATTACCACGGGTTGGGACAAGTTTTCTGCTCGTCGAACTGCAGCAACGAGATCACGGTTAGCTTTAGTGTACATGCTAGTGACGAGTCCACATTGACCAGCTCTACCAGTTCTACCAATCCTGTGTAGAAAATCTACAGCAGAAGTAGCAAAGTCTGCCTGAAAAGGAAACACAAAACTAGAGTCAGATACATATTGAGAGTAAATTAAGGCCATTGGACATAATGATTCCTCGCCAAGATAATTTAAACAATCATGGTGTAGTTTGTTATTTCATATGATGCAAACAATCATGAATTACCCAACTAAAACTCACTCCACATTCTGCCAACTGTTGTCAGCAGAGAATTTGTGATTAGACAATAAGTTAAATTAGAAACAAAATAATTTTGATATTTTAATTTTCGAGTCCCAAATTTTAGATCCCGAGATGCTTGAGCGATCTGCTGAAAACATATATTAAAAGAGAAGAACCTGAATGACATGGGATACGTTTGGAATATCCACTCCTCTGGCAGCAGCATCAGTGCAAACAAAAACACCACCGCTCTGTCTGAAATCAGCCAGGGTCTTTGACCGCTCCTCCAAAGTGCGATCCTTGTGGTAACGGAAGCACTCTATACCGGCCCTCAGCAATATATTGGCCACTGCTTCAACAGTTTCTACGGTGTTTGCAAACACCATAGTTCGGATGGTACTGTCATTGACATTCCTCAGTTGAGATGTAGATTGATTCACAGCCTTAATGAGTTCGTCTACCTGATTATCAAGTGTCACTTCAACCCACCGCTGCTCCAATCTAAACTAGAACATAGAGTGTAAATTATTCACCTTAATATGCAGCCAATTGCAAAAATGGGAAAAGGAAAACTTGAGCGAATTATGCAAAAAGATACAAACAATGCACTTTTAAAGAGGTCAACTTGTTAAACTTAAGAAAACACAAATTTTAATGATGTTTGTATACAAGGGTTAAAATGAGCAGTATTTGCAGAAACTCAGATAGTAATATCCAATTTTTCAATATCGAGGTAATATCAAATTTGCTGAATCCTAAGAACTAGTGAACGCTTTTTCTCTGTTTTCATGAAAGAAATAAGATTATACAGTATAGCTTGGACAAGACTTCTGACAGGGCCAAAACAAACTGGCACTATATCAAAGCATTACAAACTACCCAAGCGTTCAGAGGCCCAATCTCTCCCCTACTAAAGAATTCTCTTCTCTAGACTACACAGTTGCTAGCTAACTCATTCTCTGAGCTAGTTAGCTTATACATTACTACGCATATATACTCCTATCTTCTAACAGACTTATAATTTATCATTTTAATCCTACTCTTTCCCTCTAACTCACTCTATCCTCTAGCTCCCCTTGCGTCTTCCATGTGTATTAAAATGTCCTGGATCTTCAGCCTTATTCTTGTCAACTTCCAGTCCTAACCCGTCCTAAATACATGATTGATTTCACTCCAGAAAACTCTAATCCACCAAACATACAATGATACAACCACTAGAGAATCTTAGATAACAAAAACTTCAACTGCTATGGATTGGAAACAAAAATGTATTTGCTCATAGAGAGTAAATTAAAGTGAAACTTTAATTAACTGAGAAAAAGGATCTACTAGAGCACAAGAAATTTCAATTTTCACACAGTTATGTCCCTTTCAAAGAGGCCCCTATGAATTCCATAAGTGATTACAACCAGACTCGTGAAGTACCTGGGACTGTGGCAGTGTAGGTATTTCCCACTAACCCAACTAGCATCTGGAAACATTTTCCGCAGCACTGCACCAGCAGTCTTTTTCCCATTCACAGGAAGAGTTGCAGCAACAAAAATGTATTGCTTACTACGCTCATAAACTTTTCGTACCCTTCTCCAGTCTTTTACTCTCCCAGACACACATTCAGTTTTTTCCTGTATGCCGTTGGAATCAACATCTTTCTCATAACTTTCTTCCCCTTCCCCGTCTTCTTCCCCTTCAGAGATGGTTTCAGTCTGTAAGTCATTCTCATCCTGTAAAATAAGCTGGGATGAAGGGTCAGCCTCTAATTCCATGAGCTTCTCTGGAGATTCTTTTGAACGAGACAATAGCTTTTCTTGAAACTGCAGTAAGTTTATAAGTCGGATGACCTTATTCTGGAAGCTGCCAACAAGAAGCATATCTGCTTCATCAAAAACCTGCAGAAGTGTCAACTAGACAAGTAAATAAAAAATTACATCATTTAACATAAATTATTTTAACATAGAATGAGAGAAAGATACCACATGTTTCACAGCGCGAAGAAAATCCAAACGTCGACTCCTGTTTGGTTCAATATAATTGAGTAGAGCCACTGGAGTTGATACGATAATATCTGGCTCATGAACTGGCCACCCCTGCAATCAAAGTTCTTAGTCAAAGATAGAATCGTATTTACATGGTTGAAGGAAGTCGTATGATGCATTCACATTCCATAGGAAGGTGAATCACTATGCTTGCATAAATAAATTTAACAAGGATTACAGTCATATATTATCTTGGACAACATTTTTTACCTGTCTTCCACAGACAGCTGCGACTCTGAGAAGCGATTTTCCATGTTCATCGCAAAGTGCATTAGCCATTTGAACCACTTGCTCACATAACATTACATTTGGACAAAGAACAAGAGAAAGCTTATTAAATGAAGCCAAGTCTCGGTCACTATCAGTCAACTTGTTATCACCATGTTCACAGCATATCTTATTAATTAGGGGTACCAGGTAACCATGTGTTTTACCACTACCAGTTTCGGCTGCAATGATCACATCGTTTCCTGTCATTACAGAGGGAACGCAAGCAGCCTTAAATGCAAACAAGAACGCATCAGAAGTCATGGTAAAGTAGAGAACAGAAAAAAATATCAACCGAGAAAGATTAAAAAGGTTTTTGCAGTAGCTTGTATTGATACACTATCGAGATCACTAAAAGCCATTAGATACATTTCAGTGATATCCTATACTCCTCTCTTTGTTTTCAGGATAACCAAAAAACGGAGTAAAAGGTGAACAAGAGGGAGGATGAATCCAATCCTATCGAAACTAATTAAATTCTTATAACAAGTAAACATTGTTCCACTCCTTAAACTATCTTTAAGCTCCAAAAGATAGTCAGCTCCTACCTAGTGGCTAGTGCTACCAATCCGAGGATCACGGTGAACCCACTAGACGAAAAGTTTTGCCAAAATTTTAATTTTTTTTGACAGGAAGAGGTTCGGGTACCTGAATCGAAGATGGCCTCTGGATTCCGGCACTAACAAGAGCTCGAGAAACATTATCAAGGACACCAAGTGATGTCCAAGAAACACCTTCTGCCGCATAAAAAGTATCCCTTCCGCTTCCCTCTGCAGCAGTTGTTGCAGCAGAAGCAGCAACAGTTCCAACAGCCCTCGATTGTTTAGAGCACGGTTGTCTCAAACAAACCAACCCAATTCGGATGGAACATAAATTAGAGACCAGGGAGTTAGAACTTTTGAATGAGAAAAGCAACTTAGACGGTAAAGCTAGTCGCTCTAAATGGAGCGCAGAAGCAGAGCGATACAGAAGCATTGGCTCTGTAATCGGATTTAGCCTGGAAAAATGCTTACTTGCTGCTGTCTGTATTCAGTTACGTTATCCCTATCTTCCTTATTCTGCGAAATGCTAAACGCAAGGAAATTTTGTTCCAGGGGTTTTAGGGTTTAAGGTAAAATCCTTCTACGGCAATGATATTAAGCAGGAGGGCCAAACTGAATCCGATCGAACGGTCCACTGGACGTCTATGAGGACCCCATTTAGGACACTTGTCAATTGATCCACGAACCACCATCGCACTCTTGAACACGTGTCTTGTCACATGTCAATCATAGTCAAAATACATGTTTCGGTTTTATTTTACATATCATACGAGACCACAGTTTCTCGTGCAGAAGCTTCAATGGCGCCAAAACGAAGCAAGAGCCAAAATCTCTCTGACCCACAAGGAATGTTCGCTGGGATGGCCGTCTTCTTAATCGAGAAGGGGGTGCAGGCCCGCCGATTGCAGGTTTTACATTCCATTTTCTTTCTCTGCAACTTCGTATTTCAATGAATTTGAAGTATTTATTTGGGTATTGGTTTTGTGGTTGAAGATTTGGAAACAGAAGTTGGTCCAAATGGGTGCTAGTATTGAGGAACGTTTGTCGAATGGGGTCAGCCATATATTTGCTGCGAGTTCGGACGAACTTCGGCAAAAAGTGGACGGTGAGCGTTTGGCGCGCTTTGAAGGGGTGAGTCCAGGTCTTCGGCTGAGGCGTTAATTGATGCTAATTACACATGTACAATTCGTATATAGGTTCTCACAGTGATGAACTTTGCGTTGTTTGCTTTGAATGGTTATTGAAGTTTTAACATTTGTAGATTAATGGTCATCGTCGTTGAAAAAAAATGTGATATTCTGCATGCAGTCACAAATTGGTTTTCTTGAAGCGCATAAAAGAAAAACTTACATTCCTTTCTGGGGTATTCAAAGTTTATGAATTAGGCTAATTACTGCACATTTTCAGAAGGTTCTCTCGTACCAGTGGCTAGAAGACAGCTTAAGTTCAGGGGAAAAGGCGTCAGAGGATTTGTACACTGTAAATATGGGTTTAGATGGGGAAGATGGAATAGATAAGCCCAAACCGTCCATTTCCAAAAAAGTCAAATTGTCTCCCAACAATTCGGAAGCATTAAGTGTTGAACGTGGGGAAGATGCAAATGCTACGACTTCAGTACCAAAGACTGCTACAGGTTTTGAGGGCTCCAACTTGAGCATAGGTCAAAAAATAACTAGTCCAAGGACTCCTGATTCTATTAATAGCGATGTAAGTTTCTTTCACTCTTGATTCAAAGCTAGATGTAATATGTCATTAAGAATTTTCTTACCAGTTCGTAAATTAGGAATGGTTCATTATAGACATGTGGTTTGACCTTAAAATTATTTAAAAGTGATTTCTAGTTCTCTTTTTAGGCTGCTCACTTCTGAATTAATCGTTGTGTTCTAACAAGGTGGAAATTTTGCAGTCATCCCTGTCATACAGTCCACCGGATATGAATAAGAACATAACTGAGATTTTTGGAAAACTTATCAACATATACAGAGGTGAGAATGACCACCTTTAGACTACTTAATTGCTCCTGTTTCCACGCTTGAGTTTCTGATGACTTGTCTTCTTATATTTAAAGCATTGGGGGATGAACGAAGGTCATTTAGCTATTACAAGGCCATTCCAGTAATTGAGAAGCTACCTTTTAGAATTGAAAGCATCGACCAGGTCAAAGACCTGCCGGCAATAGGAAAGTCATTGCAGGATCATGTGAGTGAAACCTTGTAGTTCCAAATTTGTAATGCTCAACTAACTTCTTTTCTCTTTTGAGGCATTGCATTATATTGTATGTTGCTTTTCTTCACTCCATTCCTCTTTTTTTTTTGGGTGGAATTCAGTGAACTTGGTACTCATATAGTATCTTTTCAGTACTGCAATCAATCTGCTAGTTCACTATATCCTTTCCCATTGAAATGCATGTTAGGGCTGTCCTTTTCAGGCTAGGTTGTTTCAGGAACTGAGATCTTGACTTGAGATCACTTCGACCTCTGCAGGGCTTCATAGGAAATCCATCTCGGCATGGGAGGACAGGGCATGTCCTCGGTTGAATAATATGCTTCCTCAAATATTTTGTTATTTTTTGCACTAAATGTTCCTCAATTTATATATGTATAGGGATTGATCAGAAGATTTTGCTTTGTGCTTGCAGATTCACGAGATAGTGACGACTGGAAAGTTATCTAAATTGGAGCATTTTGAAAAAGATGAAAAGGTGTTTGCAGGTTCTTAAGAAAACCTCAGACCTTCTATTCTGATAAATATCATTGATTTGCATTTATGTGTATATCTTCATAGGTAGTAGTAATGGTCCATGTGTGTATTTCTCTTTCTCCTTGTTTACGTGGCATATTGTATCATTAACAATTTTAGGTTCGGACAATCTCGCTTTTTGGGGAAGTGTGGGGCATTGGCCCGGCCACAGCTTTGCGATTATATGAGAAAGAATATAGGACCCTGGATGACTTGCAGAATGAGGAGTCGTTAACCAATGCACAAAAAATAGGGTTGAAATATTTTGATGATATTAAACAGAGAATTCCTCGCAACGAGGTTGACTGCTTTTCCCTTGTGGATTTTGCTATACTAGCCGATCTTTTGGGTAAGTGTATTCTCAGATTTCTGAAATCCATCTGTTTGACAGGTTCAAGACATGGAAAGGCTTCTGAGAAAGGCTGGGGAAGATGTTTTGCCTGGGGTGAGAACTGAAACACCAACTTAAAATCTGGTCCAAAAAACATGGTTATTAGCTGATATCACATTGGTGCTTGTAGTTTCATATGTAATTTAATGGTGTATAATTATTTTGTTTATTTGTTTTCTTTCAGTTGCACTACATTAGAGCATTACTAAACACATTTTGTGCTTATATTGACATTTTACGTGTGAGATATGTATTCTTTTAGGTTGATATTCTGTGTGGAGGATCATTTCGGCGAGGGAAGTCTTCCTGTGGAGATATGGACATTGTAATCACACACCCTGATGGGAGAAGGTTTCAAACATTCCCTCTTGCCTTATTCACTTCTGTACTAGTTACTAGTACTCTTAAATCTTGTTTGAGTAGAATGCCTTGATTATGGATCTAATTTTGGATTCAAAAAGTTAAATGGTATAAGCATGGTTTAAGAAGTTTATCGATGATCAAACCGTGAAGATCTCAATTGCATTTGGTCTCGTTGTCACGAACACAACTATGCCCACCAGTTGAAAGCTCCATACTATTTTTTGTATCAATATGATGTTATTGTCTTCATAGTTAGATCGAACCACTGTCTTGCAATTTCGTTGTACATTTCTGATTTGATCCATTTTATTTATAGTTCCTTGAAAGTTATTTTCTCTGTAATTCCAGCCATAGAGGTTTTCTATCAAGATATGTAAAGCATTTAAAGGATATGAAGTTTTTAAGGGAGGATCTGATATTCAGCACGCACAGTGAGGAGGTCATATTACCTTTTTCAGTTTGTTTAAACAGCTTACGGGTTACAAGATGCCATGACATGATTTTCTAAATCCCCTCATTTTTTTGCATTGTGGAACCTTGGACAGGGAACTGATTCTGGTGTTGACACGTATTTTGGCCTTTGCACGTATCCTGGAAGAGAATTGCGACATCGAATTGATCTTAAGGCATAAATCCTCTTGATATGCATTTTCTAATCTGATCTATCTTTGGCCACTTCTCATTTAGAACACAATATTAAGTTTGAGTTAATTTGTTTGACAAGTTGTGCTTAAACAAAACCAGATTAATGTCAGTTAAGAATGAAGATTGTTATCTGCACTATTCTTTTTTGCTGTATAGCGCGCTCTCCCTCGAGTTGTACCGATCACTTGGAAATTTCTTGAGGTCATTATATAAACTATATTTTCAACTCTTATAGGTGTATCCAAGAGATATTTATGCATTTGGATTGGTCGCGTGGACTGGAAACGATGTGCTAAATAGGAGGTACGTTCGTTTGTAGCTAATCTATCTGTGCATTTCAAATAGTTTTCGAATTTCGTGAGGCTGAAACTTTGGTTGTGATAAGAAACAGGGGCACGCATTTTACAGAGAATCATCGCTTAACCGCGTGCACTGGATTCTGTTTTGAATGTATGTTTGTTTGACAGTTAATTAACGTATTCAGACTATGTTTACAGGTTGAGATTACTAGCAGAATCAAAAGGATTTAGGCTGGATGATACTGGACTTTATCCATCTACTCAGGGATCTGGTGGCAAAAGGGTAATTGACTTACTTGGTTCAGAAGGAATATGGCCTTAAAATACAGGGCTGTCCTAAACTCCTTTTGTTGGTGATTATGCCACAGGGTGCAAGAGGAAGGGCAACGTTGAAGTTTGATACAGAAAAAGAAGTATTCGAGTTCCTTGAATTTCCATGGCTGGAACCCCATGAAAGAAATCTATGATTCTAAAGAGAAGTTCCTTTTTTTTTTCTCTTTCATGTATATTATTAAAATATCAAAACAAGTGAACTCCCAAAAGCATTTGTTCATAATCTAAAATAATTACAGTTTACCTAAAAGTTCTTATTTAGTTTTTGAAATGAAATTTACACCATTTTCCAATTATTGTTTAAAAAATTTTGAATCAAAATTTTTACCCAAGTACATTTTTCTCTTTTCGTTGTGAAATTTGAGATATGAAGCATTTTTAAATCTACACCTCAAACATCAAGCTGCTTAAATGACCAGCTCAAACTCTTATATTTTAACATTTCAAGAAAAATGAAGAATCCACACATCAAACGCCCTTTAAGACCAAATTCAGTTGATCTAAATCTACACTTTTAAATCCAGTTTTTCTAAAACTCATGATAATCCTCCCAAAACCGAACTATTATCTAGTAAAAATTTAAAAAAAAAAAAAAAAAAACCAGTTTAGATGCAGAAAAAATAAGAAAGCCGCAAGGGGATAATGACATAATTTCTGACTCTTGCATCCACGTAGAGGTAGAGAGCTAGGTGTGGGTGTATCCGAAAGTCCCAAAAGTAGCGGTGGGTGCATTTAGAGGATTTGTTGTTGATAAACCCTTCGGTTTCGGCTACAGTTGCGCTAAAACCCGTCCACAATTTGGAGCAGCAGATAAAAATGGCATGGAGTTTAGCTCCCGCTTTCCATCTTCCCCCCTCTCGCTTTAGGTTTAGGGTACTTAAACCCTCCCTTCCATTTTCCTTCTTCTCCAATTCTTCACCCCTTCTCCATACCCCAACCCTCAAACTTCCAGCTCCACCCTTCCGCAACCAGATTTGCAGCGCCGCCGAATACAAATTCCCCGACCCAATTCCCGAATTTGCTGTCGCTGTATGTTCTCCTCCCTGACTTTTGATGTTAATGCTTCGTGATTGCCCAAATCTTCGCAACTCTATACCATTTTGATTGTCATTTCTGTTCAGGAGACGGAGAAGTTCAGGGCTCATCTCCTCGAAAGACTCTCTAAGAAGGATATTTACGGGGATTCGGTTCAAGACGTCGTCCGAATATGCACTGAGGTATTCCTATTTCATCTCTGACCTGTGATTCACTCTCTTCTTTGCAAACTCTTGAGACCGCCCTAAAATCTTTGTCAAAACAGAATCAAATAGCTCCTTCTTATTGGCAGCAATATATAAATTTGAAACTTCTAATGATATGTAAACTTTTTGAAGAAGGATTCCCAATCAAAAGCCCGCTTTTTTCTTTTCTTTTTTCTGATTGACGAATCCATCAAGAAAGTGCAACTTCTTAACTTGGAGTCTTGAAACCGTGTTCATCATCAGATATTCAATACCTTTATGCACACGGAGTATGGTGGGCCTGGGACTTTGATGGTCATACCTTTCATCGACATGTCTGATACAATAAACGAACGAGGATTACCTGGAGGACCGCAAGCTGCTCGTGCTGCAGTAAAATGGGCTCAAGATCATGTTGACAAAGACTGGAACGAGTGGACTGGTGATGATGGCAGCTAAGATAAGCCCTAACACTCATCTTGTTGAGATGGACGGAGTTGCTTTCTTCTGGTGCTTCAACTAAAGAATTGTTAAGATGATGTATCATCTGAGTTGAATTTGTTCTCATATAGACTGTGAGAGGAACCTAGGGATGTTCGGCAGATTGTACCACCAGAATGAGAAGGATAGAACGTAGACAAACCAAATAGAAACTTTTCATTTTCTCTCGAGTATAATTGAATCCTTTTGTTGTCATGCAGAGCTAACTTACATCATAGTGTATTCCGACGAGGCTTCAGGAGTCTTTAGATAAAGGTTTAAATGCCTATGTTAGACCTCAACTTTCAAGTTTATTATTTTCAAAAAAATCTACTTTGATATATGATGTGAAAATGGATATCAAGATGAGCATTAGGCCTATAAATATTAGATAACAAAATTATACAACAAAATCAAAATAATTATTTTTACAAGTTGAAGAAAGTTAATGGGGGGCAAACTTGGACATATTGAATGTTCAAAGTTCTCAAACTGAATATAAATTATTGTATGTGTCTTTGCAAGCAATCTATGATATAAGTTGTTTTTTCTGTATGGTAAGATGAATGTTGTTATTTAAGCATCTTGATTTTGAATTTTTGAATACCATAGAGCAATATACTTGAGGATTTCTTGTCTAAAACTTATCAGCACGGTACTCACCATCGAACCAGTGCGTCCAAGTGAAGTCTTTGAACTTAACAGTTAGTATTGAAATGCAATCATATCAAGTTCTATAGTCCCAAACAAAAGGGGCAAACTTCATTCGTGGGAAAGGCTATGAGGGGCTCGGGAATATCTTCATTCAGTGACATCTAAAATTTACAATTTCCATGTCCATAAGAGAAAATGCAATGGACAAAATTCCTTACTGATGACGTTGATCGAGCAGCTCTTCCCTGTCAATGAAACGCTCGAGCAGCTCTTCTTCTTGCAAAACCAAGCAATCTTCGGACTTTCCAAACCAGTCATAACGATGTCTAGCAACAGTGTCATAGATAGCGTCTCTAAGCGGAGTTGGGATGATCCAGAATGCGCTCAAAGCTGAGTAAGGGAGAGGCAAATACGACAATACCCTCATAGCAGCTGCAAAATCATAATTTGCTCAATTGTTAACAATGATTACATTCCTAGTGATAGAAATTAGAAGAAAGGCAAAAATCGGCAAGGAGAGATGGCTGAAGAGAACAATATACATTTTGACAGAAGTTTTCTTTTAATTGTAGCAAGTCAAATCTATGCAAAACAGGAAGAAACGCAATCTCATTTCTAAAATTCTTCATAATCTGCGAAAATGAATCTTGGGTGTCATTTGAGAACTTAAATTTATGGTAGAAAGACACTTAATTGGAAACATCATTAAAATATTAATGGAACATTTCGACTGTTTTTGGTCAGAGAGGTTAAGTACCGGTGGAAGCTTGGAAGTATAAACCATGGCCCTCGACGAACAAGAAGCGACGGCAAACATCCTCTCTGTCCAGACCACTCAGCCTCAAGTATGGTTCAGCAGCTTTGGACTGGAGGCAGCAAAATTTGATTTTCTTATACTTGTCTGCTCTAATTACCCACTTTACACCTGCAAATTTGGACAATTAAGAAAACAATATATAAACACAACTGAGTATAGAAACAGAATGTCCCAGTAGTGCTGTCTCTAAAATTTTGAGCGTCCTAGAAGTCTGACAGTGAAATGGCATAGAAACAAAATGGAAAACAAGTCATGCAACCCGGACAAAACTTGCATTCATTACTATGGAGTCCAACAGAATTTACCATGCTGCCAAATTATACAGAGAATGAGACCCGAAAAGCAGACTCCCGAAATCAAAGGATCTTAGTTAATAATGTCGGAAAATTTGTTTCCTTCGTTCTTAAGCAAATTACTATATATACCACATACCAAAGAGGGATGCGGCTTCGATTAAGAAATTAAAAACAGGGTTTCTTTCACACATTCACATATTCCCTTTACAACAATCGAACTCCACTGAAAGTGTTGGTGGGGGGTGTGCAAAGACAAATGAGGGAAAGAAATTCAAACCGTCACCCAAAAAGAAGGAAAAGATATCACGAGGTTAAGACAAAAACCTAAAAGAGGGAGTGATTTTAATGTGACATATACAAGAAAAGGGCAATCTAATTATGCACAATTCTTGATGCGTTTTCAACTTTGTTTTCTGGATGATATAACAGGAGTAGCAAGGATACATTCTCATCAAACAGAGGAATCGAAATGAAATTGTATTAATAGCGATTTAGAGAGAGAGAGGAGATCATACCCCGGTGGCAGAGAGGGCAGACACCGTCATAGACAACGACGCGAGGCTGGAGAAGAGTAGGAATCACAGGCTTAACAACCGAAGCAGTGGCAGCAGGAGAGACGGCGTCGACCAAGTCCTCAACAACTTCTCCAGGAACATCAGCGATATCCGCAGCGGTAGAGCAATCGATGCCGGCTGAAGACGGTGACGCTGATGTAAATTTAGAAGATAATATGCATCGAAAAGGGGAAGAAGAAGATGCAGTAATGAATGATGTGGCTCTGATTGTCGCTGTTGATGTGAACAGTTGGTGCCGAAACCGATTCGTCAGAAGTTTGCTCGTCATTGCGGATCGATGTTCACTGGCCGTTTTCTCTGTTTCTGAACATTACGAAAATGGAATAAAGGAGGGTCTGGATACCGAATGCGCCTTCTTCCTCAAGTCGCAAGCAGCCCGAGGCCCATTTCGCGTTCTTGGGCCTCAGTGTAGTGACAGCCCAGTTACGAAAATGAAATACAAAATGTAATATGGTACGTAGAAAAACGCTAGAGGAAGGGCTTGAACCTTCGACCTTGTGGTTAACAGCCACACGCTCTAACCAACTGAGCTACTCCAGCAAGCCGATTACTGAAACCATAAGAAATAAATTTTCTTCATTTTAAAATTTGAAGCTCGATATTTCATAAAATAATGTGACTTACAAATTTTGTTGTTTTAATGTTGTAATTATTCAAATTCGGTGTCGTGTTGTAGTTGGTTTTCATGTCAGTCTAACATACTAAAGGTCTTCAGTTTAAGGTTAGATGACACCAAATTTTTTTAATTATGTACTTTTATTTTAAAAACTACCTAAAATTAAAATGCTTTACTTTTCAAATATAGATTGAAATGGTGTCGTGGTGTAGTTCATTATCACGTCAGTCTAACACACTAAAGGTCTTCGGTTCAAGTTTGGGTAACACCAATTTCTTAATAATTTATTTTTTTTCATTTGAGCTTTTATTTTTAAAATCCTTTATTTAAAGTCTTTAATAAAATGCATCAAATGGTGTTGTGGTGTAGTTGGTTATTATGTCAATCTAACAAACTAAAGGTCTTTGGTTCAAGTTCGAGCGATGCCATTTTTTTTATAATTTATTTTTTCCATTTGGGCATTTATTTTTAAAATACCTACAGTTTTAAAATCCTTTATCTAAAGTCATTAAAAGGCACATCAAATGGTGTTGTGGTGTAGCAGGTTATTATGTTAACTTAAATTTCCTAAAAGTAGAATGCTCTTTGTGAATTTT
>JAOANK020000007.1:3041306-3059539 GCA_026257165.2 Telfairia occidentalis
TACCTTTCACCAAATTCGTTCTCTCATCATTTTCGCCAAACCCTTTCCCTTCGCTCCCCAAACCTTCTCTCTTCGCCACATTTACTTTTTCCCTTGGCCCAAAAATCACTTAGCCAACTAAGGTAGTTGGGTAACAAGGGTTATCATCTCTCCCTTCTATAAATAAGAAGGGATTGAGAAGAGTATCATTATTCGGTCGTCTTCATTTCTCTTTTAGTATCCCC
The DNA here is from genome assembly GCA_026257165.2 of Telfairia occidentalis. Classification (NCBI taxonomy): domain Eukaryota; kingdom Viridiplantae; phylum Streptophyta; class Magnoliopsida; order Cucurbitales; family Cucurbitaceae; genus Telfairia; species Telfairia occidentalis. Next base: position 3,041,531 of record JAOANK020000007.1, read on the forward strand.
TGGAGATTGGATAGTACAAACAACTTGCAACGTGTCACCGAGGCAGCATCACAATAAATAAATTTAAAAAAAAAATCAACAAGCAGCTTAAAATAAAATATATCCACATTTGAAAAGGAGCCAAAGAGGGAGGGAGAAGGACAAACGATTGATTAATAAATTGAATGATATTCATATTGGGAATTTTTTTAATTTGAGTATTTAATTGGGATAAGAAAACCAATTAAGATCCATGTCTGGTAAGATGTTAATTTTGCTATAGTCTGTTGATTCTAAGAACAAAATAAAAATAAAACAAGTAATTGACATGGCGTTATTGGGAGCTGAATTGGAACTGTCCTCCATTGCACAAACATTCTTGTCAATAAACGGGAACCCGTTTTTCCGGGGTAAAATGTTTCCCGCACTTTTTTTTTTTTTAATATTTATTTTTCTCAAATATCAATATGAAATATAATATTTAAATTAAGAAAAGAAAATATCATCACGATTAAATTTACATCATATATATGCAGACAAAGCGATGCAAGCCTCCAAGCCCCAACTTCAACCAAACCACTTTTTCTTCACGTCACACCGGCGCAAAAGATTCCGCCCAGTTCTTTCATCTCTTCTCCCGGCGACTTTTGAATCTCTCTCATCGGGACGATGGCAACAGAATGAGGAGCCTGAAGCGGCGATCATGTCCGTAGTATCGATTTCCAACTGCTTCTCTGACTTACTTTGCCAGGAGGATTCCTCCGGCGTCTTGTCCGGCGAGTCACCGGGATGTTCTTCCGACCTCGATTCTCCGGCCTGCGTCGAGGAATCTATCGCAGTATTCATCAAGGACGAGCGGCACTTCGTCCCCGATTACGACTATTTGACGAGCTTCCAATCTCCGTCGCTGGACGCGGCCGCTAGATTAAACTCTGTTGCATGGATTCTTAAGGTACGGTTTTCAATTTTTCCTGTGCTTCTCCGATGCGATCACAATCGGTCACAACTTCTAAACTTATTACCAAAATGCCACTCTTCACGTGACGAAGATTGCGGTGATATTTCCAAAATTCCTCGGCGATCACTGGTACTCAGTCAGATCCGAGTCGATCGATTCTGAGTCCGTATCAGTGACCGTCGGCGACTCCGTTTGATATATTATGATTTTATAGAACAGTGAGCTTTATATTTATCTCCGTCTCCGTCGCACACGGTGGTTATGTAAGCGATTATCTCTTTCAGGTTCAAGCGTACTACGGTTTTCAGCCGTTGACGGCGTATCTCTCCGTCAACTATTTGGATCGCTTCCTTTGTTCACGCCGTTTGCCGGTGAGATTCTTTTGAGGGAAAAAATCATTAGCGTGGATTATTTTGAAGATTCAAGATGATCGCCGCGAGATTCTAGTGATCATTTCTTTTTTTGTTTCTTTTAGTGAGAGTAATTATATTTGACTTTTTCAAACCATGAAAATGACTAGACTGTAGCGATCGATACTGACATATAACGTATTTGTTATATACGTATGTATATATTTTCTCTGTATTCATTACGACTGCATTAATTTATTTTGAAAATAAAATATTTAACAGCGTCAGCGAGTCATTCACGTGACAAAAATATAAGTTCTCGTATCTCAAGATATTTTTGGGACTCACGGATTAACTTTACACATCGTAGTTTTTACGCTTTGGAAAGACATACTTTTAATAACTTTTTTTTGGAATTTGTGTAAATATTTAATCAATTAATAATAACTAAATTATGAGTAAATATCATGGTGCACTCCACTTTGTTATAGGGTTTGCTAAAGTCTTGAAAGTACGATTTCATATTGATGATGCCTTTTACAAACTTTTGTTTCACCACTGTTGCGGCACGTGCAATGTGCGTGCACAGTACCGGCAAAGTGACGGATAGGAATAGGATGAACTAATTTGATATGACAAAATCACCCATAAACCTCTCAGCCTAAAATGGCGGTGGCATTTATTGTTTGCTTATCTTTGCTTAATGACGATGTTGATTTATTGTATATAGAATGATTAAGCGCCTAATAGTTGGTCAACCTTCCTTTTCCGTATCGTTTTCAGCAAACGAATGGGTGGCCTTTGCAACTCCTCTCTGTTGCTTGCCTCTCACTGGCTGCTAAAATGGAGGAACCTCTGGTTCCCGCCTTACTGGATCTTCAGGTTGATTTGATTGAACATGAATTTCTCCTTTTCTTGGTGGAGAACGGTGATTTTTTGTTTTTATTGGGTGTATTTATAATGGTTTTCTTTTTTTTTTTTTCTTTTTCAGGTTGAGGGGGCTAAATATATATTTGAACCCAGAACAATATGCAGGATGGAATTGCTGGTGCTGAGGGTATTGGATTGGCGGTTGCGTTCTATAACGCCGTTCAATTTCATCGCATTCTTTGCTTACAAGATTGATCCTTCGGGAGATTTCATTGGGTTTCTTATTTCAAGAGCAACGGAAATTATACTATCGAATATCCGAGGTAATAAAGATAACTAAAACTGGGCTGTTTTTAGACATAGATGATGAATATGGGACTTGAAAGTGAAACCAAGGTTATTTATATGGTCCACAGAGGCAATCTTTCTGGAGTACTGGCCATCGTGTATTGCGGCGGCCGCCTTGCTTTGTGCAGCAAATGAAGTCCCAAATTTGTCTGTTGTCAATCCAGAGCATGCTGAATCTTGGTGCAGTGGTCTAAGGAAAGTAAGCACCAGATTGTGTGATGGCATGCGTGTTTTATAATAATAATAAAAAAAAGAAAGTTATACACAAGGATGCCAATTTCGAAAGAATGTTTATATTTGCAGGAAAATATCACCGGCTGCTACCTGTTAATGCAAGAGATTGTGCTGGATAGTAGCCAGAGCAAGTCCCCCAAAATCTTACCTCAGTTTAGAGTGACAGTTCGCACTAGAATGAGATCCAGCGACCTATCCCCCTACTCCTCATCCTCATCCTCATCCTCGTCCTCGTCGTCACCAAACAAAAGGAGAAAATTAAACCAGAGCCTCTGGGTAGATGATGAGAAAGGTAACACCGAAGAATGAGGAGTAAAAAGAAAAAATGGCTCAACTTTGTCTAAAAGAAAAAAAGTAGAATCCTCAATATTTTTTGGGAGGGTTTAGATGTTGAAATTAACATAACTAGAATGGTGGTGAGTGTTAATTATAGTAAATAGTATATAAAATCTCAGAGTTCGGGTGAGCTGGGAGATTTTAATAATTTGATTTATTTTTCTTCTACGTCTTGTTGGTGGGCAATTGCCATTCATTAATGGCTTTGCAGATTCCCAATGGTGGATGGGAAGGGGTTGGTTTGATTTTGAGGGAAATGGCGAGACCGTTGAATAAATGGAGTCATATGGAGTGTGAAAGAAGAAATTTGGTGGGAAATTGGATTTCAAATTCTGGAATCAGCAGTGGAGTGGGACCTATTTGAGAAATGATGAAATGGGCGGTGGCATATGGTTTCACGTTTCAAGTTTCGAGTTTGAAGTCAGAGGTACCTCCAACAACTATTTTTTGCTCCCCAACGTATGGGCAGTAAATAAAATGGACAGGTGGCTCCAATTTAAGACTTTGAGTGGTGTGTATACACACGCTTTTTGGTGCGTGTGTGTGTGTGTGTACGTGTACTGTACGAGTGCCCGCCCCTTGGGCTGGAAGTGACTCTTTTTTTTTATTCACGGCCTTAGAGGAGGTAGAGCCAATCGGCCTGGCCCTTCTGAGTTCTTCTGAGTTGGTTTTCATTTCATTTATATTTATTTTTCACAGCCTGAGTTAGATGAAGGGAAAAAATCCCAACTATACGAAAGGTCTTTGGGGCCTTTGAATGCTTGTTGTATTGGTTTCAATCAATGTGATTAATTAATTTTCACTCATTTCTCTCTCTTCTACTCTGTCCACAACACGTGATTGACAATCAATACTTTGTAGCTTTCTGAATTGGATTTTCTTATCAGTATCATAGTTTGTGTATTATATGAACCAGCTGGCTGGCCCCTCCGATCACCAAACCCCCGGTGTCCCCTTCCCCTCCGCCGTGCCCGTTTTCCATTTTAATTTAAAACTTTTTATTTTTGTCATTCGGAAGTTGTACTGGTACAAGAAACAGAGTGGGGGATGGCAAATAAAATAAAAAAAACACCAAAAAAATTGTCATTTAGCCTCAGGTACCCGACATATGATGTGTATTATTTTGGAAAACCATGGCCCCTTTTTATATATCCATTGCGAAAAGGCAGCCATGCGTTTAAGGCATCTGCTGCAGTTGCTTATCGACTGATCCACCACCAAAATTAGGCCACTCTCTTCCCTTCCTTCTTGGACCACTTTTCTTTTTATTATATTGTATTTTGAAAAAAAAAACATAGTGACAATTATTACGGGACATTTTTCTGTTGGATGGGTACGTTTAGATTGCGAGATATTCCATTGATTAGTCATCCTTATAGGTCCATCATGTTGGCTATGAATTTTAATAATTGATTTCCACCTTAAAAAATGGAGAAATCGTGTATTTATTTAATTTTTTACATACAAAATATAAATAGGTAGCATCGATGATAAAGAGTAGGTCTTCTTGAGTACCTTTTTTTTTTTTTTGCTTTGAAGGGTTTGATTATTTAAACAAAGTTGGGCATTTCTACAACCATCTGCCCAATTTTGTCAATAGAATATTTACTAGTTGGTGTCTTGCAACTTGATTGACATTTTAATTAATACCCCAAGACTTTTGTTGCATCATTTAATATTTAAAAATAATATGTTATCTAATGTTCAATAAATAAAGTAATTTTTAAATGACACGTAGGCTGAAAACATAGAGTGATTGAATTTATTACTGCTGTTGAATCATTAATATATTTTGTCTTTACTATCGCTTAAAGACATAATAATATATGTGCTTTTGCTTAAAATATATTTTAGAATAATTCAAAATATCATATGGCATATATGTTCATAATACCTCCAACCACACTATTAATAATTGAAATATATATATGTAGATGACATCTTTGAAAAAGAATTATGTTATAAGACGAGAAGAAAGTAACATATAACATCTTTCAATTAGGTTTTCTTAATATAACTTCAATCTAATTTTAATATTGTGGATCCCTATGAACAAGATTACAATCCAACCGCTTGAAAAGAAAACCACTTGCAAATTAAATATTTTTTATATCATCTGATGGTTACTATATATTGAATTACAATTTGAGAACGACTCCACAAATCAATGAAATGAAAGATTAGGAGATGGGTTCCACTAGAATTTGGACTATCCCCAATACCCATGAGAGCCACGGCACACCACACCACCATCTTCTCCATCAAAAAGGCAAGCCATTTTAAATAATACGTGGGCCTAAGAACAGAAGCTGATGATCAGAAATTAGTATTATTCAGCCGAAGCCAACCCCGAAGTCTTTGTAAAGGTACGTACAATTATCTACTCTACACCAATCAAAAGCTAACTGGGTTTTTGATATCAATTGGGGGAAAACGAAAAGAAAAAAGGGTACGATTTGATTAAGATGAAGAATTTGAAAAATATATGTATATATGAGTTTGCGTTGTGGTTTTGATTGGTCCAACTAAGCAGAGTCCAGCGAATATTTCCAATAAGGCAAGGCTGCTGCATAAAGAGAGAGAGATGGTCACAAGATGTTTGATAAAATGCTTGAATGAGTCACATGAGAAATAGGAGGGAGGATTTGATGCAATGCAACGCCCTTTCAAGCCTATTTGAGACCGCCAATCGTGGGGAGTTTGATGGTGACTTGATGGGTAAAAGAAAAGAGAAACCTACATACATGAGTTTTGGATTTTATCACCCCAATTGGCTCCCACCATTATCCCCCATCATTAATCCCAAGTAGTAATATAGTATCTGATCACAATTTAGTAAATCGAAACTATATCATTTAGTGGCAGCTGGAGCCATGATTGACCCATTATATATATTTAGTAGTAGTACAGTAAAGTTCTTCAAAAACACAACCTATCAAATCCTCCCACATGTATCCAACTCGACACCAAAAGTGTTCCAAACTTCTCATAATGTCTGGTTAAGGATATGAGTCTAGATAAGGGACTGATCTATCCATTTAAATAGTGTTCAGGATAAAGAATGAATGAAGGACGGGTAAAAATACTTCTCATTCTTTTAAAACAGGTGATGCCTTCGAACTTATAATTCTGTAACTAAGGTCGAGATTTATTGACCACTGAAAACTTATAGCATAGTATAATTTAATTATGAAATATTTATGAATACGAAAAATTGCAGATTGCAAACGACTGGTTGACGTAATCTCCAAATATGATTGAGGGAATTATGAAGGAAAATGCACGAAGGGTCCCAATAAAATCCCTTTTTTTTTTTTTGTTGCTATTTTTGCTCGTTTTTGTTAAATGGTAACAGTGCCTAGTTTTCTCTCAATACAAAATGGACTTTAAAGTGAGGAATCCTAAGTTGGTAAGAAAATTCAAATAAAAAAGGCCAAAATTTCTTTTGCCCACTGATCAATCGAAAGGTATTGTTTTGTTATTGCATATATATACACATACTCTCTCCTTTTTGTGTGGGTTTTAAAATTTCCAGCTTTGAGTGGGGGTGGCAAATGTTTAGTCCTTGCAGCAAAATAGCTTTGCTTTTCTTTTTTCAAGGGTTTTTTTTTTTTTTTTTAGTTGGCTTTAAAACAAAACAGGGAATGTGGGTTTTGCAGCAAAAAAAGCTCATAGGCCCCTTTCTGAAGTGAATGGTTGAAAAGCTGAAATGACTCTGAAAATTCCTCAGATATGCCTTGAGATTTTTTTTATTATTATTTTTTAAATTTTTAAATATAGATTTATGTGCTGAATGCAAGACAGCGCTACTCTCAAGGCCATGGGGTACCCCTTTGGTTCACTCCCACTATTAACATCAATCTCTTGTGCAAAAGAAGAATGAAACAAAAGCAAAAGCAACTCATAAAAAAAGATTGTTTCATGTTCACTTACAAAAAGAGAATGTCACTTTATTCACTCTTGTTCTTTTTTTTTTCTTTTTTCTTTTTCTACCCCAAAAAAATAACATACTACCAATCTTGTAGCCTAACTAACCTTGTCATATTACATATCCTAATTATTTTTTTTCTTTATTTTAGGGACTAAGATATGGGAATCAAAATCTCAGAATATTAAGAAGACATAGATTTATCATAATAATTTGGATTTGCATACTTTGGATGCCAATGAAGGTGACACTGAAAGGGAAAGAAAGGCAAATGAAGAGAGAGAGAGAGAGAGAGAGAGAGAGGGAGAGCATAGTGGGCTTTAATTTTTTTCGAGGGAGCGTCTGTGGGTATCATTTAGTTCTTTTTACTTTATTATTATTTTTGTTATATTGTGTTCACTTTCTTTTTTGGTGATATACAAAAATGCTGTAATGTCAGCATGTGGATGGACCTGAGCCTCCATTCTTCAAGGCCGAGAGTGGACACAAAAAGGGTCTTCTTTATAATCATCACTATTTATCTTCCTTCCTTTCATCATCATCATTTATTTCTCTTGTTTTCCTTCAAATTTTATTTATTTATTTTTCAATCTAATATATATTTTTTTTTTGCTTCACAATTTCTAAAAGAAGTTGTTTCTCTGCCTAATTAAATTAAGCTGATTCATTAATTATGTACAAATTTGCAATGAATTGAAGATGCTAAATTTACTCACCTGGGCTGAATTTGAAGCAACGGTCTATCAAAATGGAGATGGGTAGTTTTTAGTGGGCTTATTGGGCTTGGTTCGTTTTCGGACTTCACGGAGTTGAAGGCCCAAAATTTTCTGGGTTTCGGCCCGAGATCAAGCCACGGACCCTGTATGGGCTTTTCAAATCGACGGCACATCAAATTAGGGCTTAGCTTAGGAGTGGGATACCGACGCCCCACCATAATCCAATGGCGTTCCACGGTTGCGCTCTACTCTCGGCCACTGCTGTTCCTCCCGCCAAGATCACGTTCTTCAACGGTCTTCTCCATCCAACATTTACCATTTCCCCTTCTCTCGCTAAGCCCTTCGCTAATTGCTCCTTAATCACTTCATTCAGTGACAGACCCACTCCGCTCCTGGCCAATTATGTCTATCCCGACCCGATACCCGAATTTGCAGAAGTTGTATGTTTCTGTGTTGCGCTTTTGTGTGTTCTAATTGATTCTGGTTTTGCGTATTTTGATGGCGTTTATTTATACATTTGGTTGTTTTTCGCAGGAAACCCAGAAATTCAGGGAGCATCTATCCAAGAAACTTGCCAAGGATCGCGAGACATTTGGGAACGACCTCGGTTCGGTTGTCGAGGTTTGCTCAAAGGTAATCTTTTTTTCTTTTTTTTTTTTCATTTGCGAGACTGTTAGATTGAAAAAGCTTGTAATTTTTTTTGTTGGGTAATTAGAATTTCGAATCTTCGCCCTGTATTGGGTTAGAGAGTATGTCACAGCAGCTAACTGTTTGAGGAAATGTGTAAATGAGGCGATTGTTTGCTTACAGAGTTAGTTTAGTCGTGCTTTTGCCTTCAAATGTTTCCATGGCTTGAGATGCATTTCACAACAGTTTAATAATTGAGCCCTGAGAAAACATCGGACCTGCCTATACAGCTACAGGACGATCACTATTTTCGAGACAGCTTCCATTAATTGCGCAGAATTTTTCTGAATGTTTGACCGATGCTGCCATTATTGATATGCTTCTTGCGTTTTGATTTTCAAATCAACGCTGAATGAATATTCCAATTTGAATTCAGTTGTCCGAATTTATGTGAGGCTTAACATGAATGTACTTGCAAGTCATGAGCAGATATTTGGTGAATATTTGCATGTGGAGTACGGAGGTCCTGGGACATTATTGGTGGAGCCTTTCACCAATATGTTTATTGCTCTCAACGAGAGGAAATTACCTGGAGCACCTTTGGCCGCAAGAACTTCGCTCCTATGGGCTCAAAATCATCTAGATCACGATTGGAATATTTGGAACTCAAAAGGGCCTAAATGATTTGCTTCTTGTAGTTACATTTGTGAAGATCCATCATTGTAGTATTTGCATCTAGATTTTCTGTTCCTTTTTATCTTGCGTTAAAGATGAAGGAAAAAATGATGTATCATCACAGAGATACTCCAATACAGTGTCAATTTCATTGATATCTTTGTTGCTATACAAATAATGTCTTATTTCTTGCAATACATGAATCATTCTGGCGCTGTGGTCTTACACTGAATTGGAAATTTGGGATGCCCATTTTCAAGCTCTCTCTGAATCCTCTACTGTTGCACAATTGAGAAGTTTCTCTGCCATTGCAACGAACATCTTAAATCAAACTCCACTATTTCTGTCGTATGAACCACACTTGCTTGTTTTGATAAAAAAAAGGTTTGAAACATAAATCAGCTCGCAGCTTCAGAGATGCTCTGCAATGAAGGTCTCCAAGCCTTTGACCTTGCCGCAGTGGCGTTTGCTGCTGGTGTTCTAATTCGATGTCTTTCATGTTTGACTGCCTGCAACGGTTTTTCAGGGAGATTATTGGTATGTTTTTATCTTGAAAATCACTTCAAGTTGGAAATGACCCTCAGTCACAATCATATTTGACTTTTTCACTTTCTGTTTCAGCAGGCGATTCTGATTCAAAAGGAAACAAACTGGGTTACCTGCTGGTTCTTTTCAGTCTCTTCTGCTTCACCATCACCACCGGCAGTCCGCTTTTCCGGCGCCGTCTGTGGCTTCTCCTCCGACTCCTGCAGTGGCTTCTTCGATTTCGCATACTTTTTGGCGCGTAACACCTTCATAACCTCTGCAAGTGGAAGTAGAAAACAACATCAAAAGCTGAACTTATTTTAAACAGTAAGAAATAAAAAAGCCTTCAAAAGAGAAATGGAAGAGGGAGCATACCCTGATTGGTGACAAGGCGATAGGCATGGCCAAGAGCAAGAGTGTCGTTGGGCCGGAGAAGCTTGACACGAGTAAAACGCACCGTCTTGGGCTCACGATTGTCTTCCTCAGATTGAGGCAAGGGAATTATAAGAGAAACATAGTGACCAGGATTAGTCCTCATAACCTCACTCGCCATCACCGGCCAATAAAGCCTCTCAATCCGGCCACTTGGGTGCTGTATAACCAGAGCCGCCGCATCAACCGCCTGGCAGTTCCCCATCTGAAGTTGTGCGTTGGTAGATTGGAAGAAGAGAAAAAGAAGAAGAAGAAGAGGAAGATGAGGTGATAGATAAGGGGGAGAGAAATGCAATATAGAATAAGAGTGAAGGGAAACAAGTCTCTTTCTATACAGCTCTATGTTCGCCAAATGGGTCTACTTAGAAGTGCAGGCCGTCCATTCATATATCTCACACTTCCCAACTAACTTAATGCAACGTGGGTCAAATTTATATCGAAAATTGACTATGTAACGTACGGACATTAGATGATTCAAGTTTTTACCTTTTTAATATCTTCGACCATAAAAATTTAAACTTTGTGTGTTTTGTGGGTTTATTATTTTAATTGGACGACAAGTCGGCAACCCCACTGCAACCGGCTCGATGGTAACTTCCACGTGGAGAGATGCCAGAAATCGTTATCTTTGGACGGACTTGCTCAGCGGCGTCGACGGAGGTCAATGTTTTTGGGCTGATTAAAAAACTTATTAAAGAAAAAAAAAACAAAGTTAAATTCTCATTTTTTTAAAAATTAAAGAATGAAAAAACTATTGAAGACGGCAAAGCGTGCGGGTACATAAGATTCTCAAAAAATGGACAAAGACACGGCACCACCTTATCCGCCTGCCTAAGTCAGCAAAATTTTCTTTACACTGTGTGAAACAATTCGGGAAATTTTTCTGTTTGGATGACGAGAAAATGCTGTAGAAACAGTGTACAAAAATATGTGTTGCATATTGCAGATTCCACAGCCATGGAATTCAAAATCTTAACTCTGTTCGTGAACTAATGATTAATTTATTAATAAAGCAAACCCACTTGGATTATTATTATAATTTGAAACATAATAAGCCATCTCATTGGAAGAAAAAAGAGAGGAAAAAGAAGTGGGTGTGGTTTTTATCAACAATTAATGCAAATCTTTGGTTTTGAATGCTGAAGCTTTCGGTTTCTTTATGGTATTTATTGAGGAAAGAGATGTGGAACAAATCACTAGAACAACTCTCTTTCCAATATATTTTTTTGAAACTAATCACTAACATTAATTACTCTAAATAAACAACTTTGCTAAAGCTAGCTAGTACTAATTACGTTATTTTATTTTCTCTTTTCAATTAAAAATTTGAAAATAAGTTCGATGGTTAATTACCTTTCTTTCAAATGTAAATTATTTACGAGAAAGTACAATTTTATTGTGAAAATCTAACCGCTGGGCACTATAGAAAAAGATAATTCAATAGTCGAATAAAATCAAGTGATGGATGGCTAATAGAGAAAATGACAACTTCAATCCACGTTAGAAAAATACATACTTAAAATAACTAGTAGATATTCTTATTTCTACATGTAATATAATAATTCATCGGTATGATAAAAGAGTTTATCTTACGGAAAAAATCATGCAAATTAAAAGTTAAATCTTTCCGGTGAAGATGACAAAAAATTAAATAGAGATATTAATCCGTTTAATTTCAATATTTAAGATTTTAGTTGCTTTGATTGAAGAAAAGAAAAATTCTAGTAATCAAGTCAGAAGGTAAATTTCCTAAAACTTGTTAAGACTATAGGAAAATTGTTTCATAAAATACTTCTTTAGCGTCCCTTAAAGTTTTTGCCTTTTACAGAAAAAGCAAATTACATCTGGTTAACTGTTGTACCCTCAGAAAGACATATCAAAATTCAACAGTAAACTTAGCAAATTATATATAAACTCATAGACCTAATAAACATTACATAAATTGAATTTTCGAAATTGAGTACATGATTGTTGTCTTGAATTTTGAGCAATACAATAACTGAATAAACTAATGAAGAGTAGAGAGAGAGAGAGAGAGAGGGAGATGTTTGACTGTTGTAAAATCTGGGTTTTTCTTTAATCTCTCTCTGTTTCTCAATCCCCATAATTTGAGGGAAAAAAAAAAGATAGAAAAAGAAAAAAAGTTAACCCAAATAAACATCTGTGTGATTAATGCGAGTCTATATGAGGGCATGTGATGTGTTGGAATTGGAAATCCTTTCTTCCTCATATTTAATAAAGAATAGACCATTTCTTGTCCCAATGTTGACTCATATATATATATATCTCACACTCAACTACATTGCACATACAAATTCAATAAATTAATGTGTAATTATTGTTGTCAAAGTCTTCCTATGATTAAATTTGCCATCACCTATTAGCTTAAGCTTTTGAGTAGAGTAGTGATTTAATATGATATTAGAGCGGAAGGTCTCGTGTTCGAACCCCCACAAAGAACTCCCACAAGTGAGGGGAGTGTTAAAGTCTTCATATGATTAAATTTACCTTCACCTATTAACTTAATCGTTTGGGTAGAGTGGGGATTTAACAATTGCTCCTATGTACTTCATTTTGGAAAGAAGGGGTTTAATTGTACATATTTGAATTCAAACCCAAATAATAATAATGACAACAATTATAATCTTAATGTGTGTATATATATATGTGTGTTTAATGAGCAAGTTGTAGGTTGAAGCCTCACCAGAATTTGGTCACATTTGTGTCTTTTTCTAAGGTTTTAGACATTCTAAATCGCCAATTAAAGTCATACCCACCAAACAAATCCGTGTCCTCGAGGGCCATCTTTTGTGGGGTTCTTTCTTTCTCCTTTATTTGCTTTACTACTACTACTATGAACTCTATGAAAGTCATCAAAAGGACAGCATTATTATTTTTCACTATAAAGTTGCTTTCTCTCCATCCCCAAATACATAAAAACCCGAGAGAGAGAGAGAAGAGTTGTTAAAAGGTGTGCATGCAAACTTATAATTAACTCAATTGGTTAAAACATATATAGTTTATATATTAGAAGTTTGAATTCCCACCCCACATTATTGATTATTGTTGAACTAAAGGGTAAGAGAAGAATTTAGTTGGGATTCACGAGATCACTATATATTTATATTCAGTTGCTAAATAATGGAGGAATATGTATTATAATGGATGCTTTTAGATAATGCAGCATCTTTTTTTGGCCTCCAGCTGCTGAGAAAAGACCTTAACCTTAAAAAGAGAATCCTTCGTTTGGTAACTTAATGGCTAATGGTAATGGCAAGAGGGTATTTGCCCCACCCTTTATTGGAGCCATCACAAACTTGTGTTAGTGTTGGGCACTTCATAAGCTCTTTTTTTAATGAAAAAAGAAAAACAAAAAAAAAACATAAACAACTCTTTTTCAAATATGCAATATTTGCTGCTATGATTTCAATAGCCATCTTTCTTAACAAATGATTGGGTCAAACCTTGAGTTATCTGCTCGAGAAAGTGCCATTTGTGATCATACCCTTAGCCTCCAAATTAAAATAAATTGCAAGTTCCTAACTTTTTTTTGGTGCAGAATAGAAATGAACTATTTAATTGTGCAAAAGATTGTGGTTTTGTGGGTTGGAAGAATAATGAATTCAAAATATTAGATTTTGCTCACCCAAACTTCTTAACGTCTGAATCTTCTAGCTAGTATGATAAAACATGTGTCAAAAATTCAAATCCTCATCATACGTTAAATTATAAATTTGGTCTCTAAATTTATAAGGATGTGGTTATCTATTTAATTCTTGTACTTTGCCAAAAGAAACATAACTCAACTGGTTAAAAATATATTTTCCTGACCAAAAAATCATAGGTTCAAATCTCCACTCCCACGTGTTGTTGAACTAAAAAAAAAAATCTTGTAATTTAAAAGGTTTTTAATAGTTTTTTTATTTCTAATTTTGTATTTAATAAGTTCTTATCATTAATTTTATTCGTTTAATGCTTATGTAGCATGCTAACAGCCATATATTCCTTAAATAATACATAATTAGTGAGTTACGTAAATGATAAATGAACTTAATAACAAGAAAGAACTATTAGACATCCTTACAAGTTTAAGAATTTGATAAAAACTTTTGAAAATATAGGGACTAAATAGACACGACAACCCAAAAATTTAGTAATCAAACTTAAAATCTAACCTATTATCTATTAGATTACGATTGCGATCGCGATCTTTCCCATAACAATGTTCTCTTTCTCTTTTATCATTAAAAATTTAGGCACTTGGAGACTACAGGAGCATCCTTGAGATTCTGCCCCTTTGAGATTGTCAACTTCAATTAGTGCAGTTCCAATTAATCATATAAGAGGAATATTTTTTTTCCACTAATATTATTCTCACGTAACATTAACACTTTGACCATATCAGAAATGCCATGGAGTTTAGTGAGTTGAAGATGATCCAATTAATCCATAGCAGAGCCATATACTCATTCTTATCCATTGAAAACCCATAAACAGGAAAAGAGAATATAAAAGATACTGTTACAGAAGGCTCAAGGGCTTTTCATATCATGGTGATTGAAAATGGCACTTTACATATGTATATATATATAGTTTATAACTTTGATTTTTTTGATACCCTTTTCTGTTGCATTGTTGGTCATTTGCTTTTCACTGATATTGTCTTTACAAGACAAGTTTAAGTTGATGTTAAGTCACCAAAGTTCATGCATCTCAGAAAAGAAGCAAAATTTTGGCTTTTGCTAACTTTTTTTTTTGCTCTCATCAGAAGCGATAATGGTAAAATTCTTGCCTTTACATTGGTTTATAGCTAAGGGAGATGAAAGAGAAAGAGGGGGCAAATGATAGTTGAATTATTAAGGGTGGGCAAAGAACATCGCCCCCCCCACGATTTTTTGAGCAATCAGAGAGTGACAATACAATTAGAAATGGTCACCTTGTCACCCAACTAAGCCATGGATTTGATCACATCACATAAGCTTTTGCCTCTGGTTTTGGGGACATTTAGAAAGAACATGTTAGGCTAATCACGTGTCTTTAACTCACACTTTTGGTTTCAGATTAGAGGTTTAACTTAGTGGTAATCTCTTTGTTTTTTAGCCCTTTTTTTTAATTTGCCCTTTCCAGTAGAAAACAAGCCTCATTTATGGGACCCAACCCCACTAAGACAATGCCCTGCCACTGCCACAAGGGCTTCACAGACCCATTTTTTGTGCCTCTGTTTCCTACTAGGCTCCTTGTCATTACCTCTTACCCCACCACTTATGAAAGTTACCACCTGTCTTACTGACACAAAGAAAGCAAATTCTCTAAAATAATTGTACAACCAAATCTCTTCAAAATACAGAGTCCAATCTATTTTTATCCCTTACTCAACTATGAAACTGGTTTTTCTTTCAAATCTACTCATTTTGAGTTCTTCACTTCTATAACAGATAGAAGAAAAGGGCTCCCTCAACAAGTCCATCTAATGTTTTATTGTGATGTCCCACGTTGATAACTTTGTAGAAAGGGCCTTAAAAATAATTGGGCATTGGTAGCTTGGCCAACTGCATTCTTTGGTGGAGGAATCTGTGTTTGTCTTTT
Source organism: Telfairia occidentalis (assembly GCA_026257165.2). Lineage (NCBI taxonomy): Eukaryota > Viridiplantae > Streptophyta > Magnoliopsida > Cucurbitales > Cucurbitaceae > Telfairia > Telfairia occidentalis. The sequence continues at coordinate 3,057,095 of JAOANK020000007.1, forward strand.
ATGTCCAAAATGTTAAAAGAAGCTGTGGTTGGCGTAAAATAATTTCAATGGATTGAACCACAAGATATCTATACTTTGAAATGTAACTATAAGTTTTTTTTTTGTTGATGGCAACCTCGGCTGATTGTTTATGCCAAAGAAAGATGAATCTGCTATGCTTTTGAGAGTCTATCTCATAAAACGCATATCATTACTAAAATAATTTGGTTCAATATAATTATATCTTATACTATAAAATATGTCAGTCATTTGAAATGGTTGAGTCCATATGTGGGCTTTGCCCATATTTTTGACCTATAGGCTATACCCATGTGAGTTTGCTAAAGTTAAGAATATGCTATGGTGGTGTTTAGATTACGGGTCTCAATTTGTGTACTGTTAGGTTAGGAACTTCTAAATATATATAATTGGTTTAGATTGTGCAGAGGAATAAATTTTAGAAGTAATTAAATTCTTTTCATGTCCACAAAGAAAGGAAGAAAGATCGTCAATGCTTCCAATATGCGTAAGAATAGACTCGGAAAGATATTTAGAAAAGCAAAGGGCGTCGGGCAGCTAATTAAGATGAAAGGATAACAAAAAAACTTACTGTTTTCTAAAACAAACTTACATTGGCTTCAGCTAAAAAAATATGGGCAAGTCTCACAAATGGACTTTGATATATATTATATTTTCTTAAGAAAAAATAGAATCAAACACTGCAGGTACTACAAGGCATACACTATCATATTGCTATGTTGTCCATGCTGTAATTAGACTGAAAAAAAGGGTTGATGTTGTCAATCTCACAGTGAATATTGGCACAGCCTTCAGCTTGATGTCATGACTGCAAAACAACATAATCTGGAGTGAAGTCAAACAGATGGGAAAAACTTGTTGAGATTGAAAGGAAGTGAATAGAATTCTTCGCTCCTCGTGTCGGTCTTGAACGAGCGGAATCTGTTCCACCAATGCATTCCTCTGTCTTTTTTCGTTGCATTGTCGTTGCTATGTAGCGTAACATCGAGGAACAGAGCAAGAAATCCAGCAACGAACGGCTCGGATGCGAAAGGCACGTTGATCATGTCATTGAACTGAAACAAGAAGTTCAAAACTGACTGTGATGCCTTTTTTTTTCTTATAACTAAATGATTGATTATGAAATGGTTTTGATGCTGATATAAAAGTGGTTAAGACTGATTCATACCCATCTTGCTCTTGTGTGGACAGGACCATAACCATTAACAGAAGTATACTCATTGAAGTACTGAGGAATTGATAGGCCCATGAAGATAGAGAAGCCTAATATGAATTTGGTCCTAAAACTGTTGAGATTGCAAAACTGAAGGAAGCTGAGGCCTGCTGAACCTGCTCTTCCACCATTGATTTAAACCAGATCAAATTAACCATTCTGATGTGAAATGTGAATGTGAGTACGGTGTAGAATGTTGAATTTCAAAAAACATACCAACATAGGCAAAGAAAAAGCAATATAGAGCTGCAATAATTGGTGCAGGGATCGAAGCAAAGATGGCTCCAAATTTTCCTGAATATAGCATCGAAATTCATGTCGTTAATACAGATTAATAGAACTGAAATGATGATGATGATGATGAATGGAATTCTCTTACCCAGTATGGAAAAGAATATCATAAATCCAGCAGATATTTGGACCACTCTTCGGCTACCAACGCGTGTTAATGCTAACAAACCGGCATTTTCACTGCAAGGCGAAGTTAAGAGATGGCTTTATCATGTTGGAAAAGAAAGAGTATTAATCAATCAAATCTCTTAGTTTTAGTACTTGCAGAGATCTTACATAGATACTGACGATCCATTTCCTGTGCCAAATATACCAGAAAACAAAATGGCCACTCCCTAAGATCACGAGGAGAAAGAACAACAATAAGTAAATTTATCAAAGACTGGTATAATATGATTGTTTTACACATTTTCTCTTGTATGCAGTGACTTTATATACCTGCCAACCAACACCGCGGCTAAGAACAGACGGTGGGAGTGGAGTTGCACTTGCATATCTAGACACAGCAAAGAAGGCACCAGTGGACTGTCACACCCAAAAAACAAAAACAATATGCCAAAAGTAAGCAATGATGTGAAAGCTACCAACAAATATATGTTCATAAGCTTTCATAAATAATGAACAAAACCTCTACGAGCGCAACGAATGAAGCAGCCATCATTGCGAAAGCTTCTCCAGCATCGAATGTGGGTGCGCCCCATTGAAAGGGATACGGGATACTAATCCTATAAATAGTTTGAGACTCAGTTAGGCGATGAATTCAAGCATATAGACAGTTAATATGCATTCCCAAACAACTGTAAGAACTTTCAAATGAAAATAGAAAGTGACTAGAAATAAGAGAGTTGATTTTGCTCTTACCATGGAGAACCACCTATAATTCCTGCACGATCAGTGCGGCAGCTTAGTTGAGTCTTTAGACC
>JAOANK020000007.1:3086289-3099773 GCA_026257165.2 Telfairia occidentalis
GTAAAAATATTTATTTTATAATATTTCAATTGGTGATGTGACAAAAAAAAAATTCTCTCTGGCCCATTCTCTATTTTTTCTACCCAACCGTCCTCACCCCACTTCTATCTATCTTTTTCCCTTTCTCTTCACCGTTGACCAACGATTATGCCTTCCACTCCTTCACATGAGTTTGCTTATCACCTATTTTATAAAAATAAAAATTTTTACTACGTAAGCATATAAATTAATATTCAATAAATTAAATGAAAACTACACTAAAAAAATTCAAAGTTCCCTTTTAAGTAAATTCAAATATAAAAATGTAACGTTTCAACATTTTGAAACTTTATCTTTAGGTAACTAATAAAAGTACAATCCATCTTAGAACGTGGCTGGTGGTATAAAGAGTGAATTAAGAAACCTCAACATTTGACCTCGTTTGGAATGTGCTCCACATCTACATCCAGTCGTACTCAATTCATATTCCATACACGAACGAAATCCAATTTGAAACCACGTCGGTGGATACCCCAAACTGTGTCCAAACAGGCGACTAACACAGAGTCATCGTTTCTGCGTGAGTTCTGGAAGCTGCTAACACTTTGACACCAAGGGCTGGAGCTGGGGGCCTGAAGGCTGAATCGAAGCACTTAGATTTCTGTGCCCATTCAGCCGTTCCCTTGTTTGAAAACAAAATGCTTCAATCAACAATCAACTTCTCTTTGGTTTCTCCACTGACCCATTTCGCCCCTCTTCACTCTTCTGGTTCCGACGTGATTGTTCGAATGCTATGCCCTTGAGCCACAACACCAATTGCTTACGACACCATCCACCGCCCTTCCAAATAGATCAGCATTTAAAACCCTCGACGACTCTGGCCCTCTGTAAGTGTTTCTTTACTGACGGATTCTGTTTGGGCGTGTCCAAACTCAGAATCATGTGCCACATGCCACGCCATCTCCATTTCTAGTTGATTTCCCGATGACCCAGGTACGTAAATTGCAATCTTGACCTTGCCACAGCTTTTCTTTTTTCAAATACCAAGTTTCTGGTTCCTATTTGACCATGAATTGAAGTTTAGTCGTTTTGGGTAGTGAGAAATCTTTATGTCTAGCCTAGCGTTTTCGATTTTACTGCAATTTTAGTTCAAAATTTTGATTTTTCCCCCCATGTTTTGCTTCAAATTTTTACCCACATATGAATTGGCTTTCTTGTCAGTGCAATATATAGCGTGCCAATTGCTTGTTTGCCTCAATGCAAGAAGAGGTGCTTTGGTTTCGAGGAAATCGAGGAGGAAGACGACTGATATTAGAAAGCTTTGAAGTAGTAGTTGGTTCGGTGTTGGATCGAAGGAAAAAAAGTGGTGGGGAACTAACTATTAATGCTGAGATTCTAAAATGTCTTTTGTTCATCCTCAAACCAGTGGCTTTCTGGTTAGTCCCTCCCTTTCCCCTCTGGATTCCTCTTCTTCATTGGCATATAACAGCGACTACCAAAAACAACCAACTCCACCCACATCCTCTAGCACTAAAATAAGCCCTGCACTTCTTTTAGTCATAGTTATTCTCGCCCTTCTTTTTTTCATTTCTGGTCTTCTTCACTTGCTTGTGAGATTACTTGTGAAACAACGATCTTCACCATCAATTTCTGAATCCAATAGTAATAGGTTCCCTGAAATGTCTGAATCATCAGCTTTCCAGAGGCAATTACAACAGCTCTTCCATCTTCATGATTCAGGTCTAGATCAAGCCTTCATAGACGCCCTCCCTGTTTTCCTTTACAAAGAGATAGTGGGTTTAAAAGAGCCATTTGATTGTGCTGTATGTCTTTGTGAATTTTCAGAACTAGACAAACTAAGATTGCTCCCTACTTGCAGTCATGCTTTTCACATTGATTGTATAGACACATGGTTGCTTTCTAACTCAACTTGCCCTCTTTGTAGAGGCACCCTTTACTCACCTGGGCTTGCCATTGAAAACCCTGTATATGGTTTTGAAGATTCAGAAGAAACAGAGGAGCCTACAGAGGATGATAGAATTGGTATTCCTACAGCTCTAAAACCCCAAGAGAACGACATTTTCGGTGAAAAGAGAGTGTTTTCTATCAGGCTTGGCAAATTTAAGAACTTGAATAATGGAGGAGTGAGAGGATTAGAGAAAGGAGAGGGAGAGACCAGCAGTAGCAGTTTGGGTGCAAGAAGATGCTATTCAATGGGGTCCTATCAGTATATTGTGGCTGATTCAGAGTTGCAAGTGGCCTTGCGCCCAAGTAATCGCACTGGTGGACGGAGTATGAGATTTTTCAAAGTCAGAGATTCACAAACTGGGAATTCCTCACATGATGATGATACTGAGGGGAAGAAGATTAACATTGGAAGCAAAAATGAAAGCTTTTCTGTTTCCAAGATCTGGCTATGGTCCAAGAAGGCTCGACACCCAACTGGTTCAGACACCCATGTGGGAACTAATTAAGGTTCTTGGGTTGTGTAGAGTTGAGTTCTTTACTGTGTTTTGTACTTTCTGCATGATATCAAATCAACAACCTCATATATATTGGGAAATGAATCTTTAAGGACTGGCTTATTATACCAATCGAAATCGCAACTTAGTTGTAGAATTATGGGCAGTTTTGCTTTCTATTATCTTTCAAAATCGCCTTTGAAGTTGCAAAGAACTTGGAGGATTGGAGGATCGCCAGAGGGCGAGCTTTTTTGGCAGTTCATATTGATATCTGAGATAAAATCAGATAGCCGTTCAAGACTTGCGAAAGGAGATAATGGCCCTAGCTGTTTCTTTATTATTGCAAGGCCCCATTAATATTAGATCAAGCGTAAGCAGAATTGGAGGCGGCGAAGATTGTTTTGATGCATAATTGAACCTAAAAAGTCATGTCATTACTTTTTGTGAGAGAGACGATTCTGTGAATTATACGCAAAATGCCAAATGATTTGATTTTTTGCCCTTGATCTACCACTTTTTTTTTTTAATTCAACAACATATTTGATAGAAAGATTCGAATCCATGACTTAAGAAAATATGTCTTTAACTAATTGAGCTATGCTCGGTTTGGCCTCGATCCACCGCTTACTCTTAGGGCTCTTTCATTTTTGAGGTAAGTCATAAATGGGGCTGGACCCTTGTAAATTGATTCTACCAATTTCCCCAATCGATTAGCATCCGCCATTAAATCCACTTTTTTCTTCTCGTGATAGGATGAATAGTTTTTCTTCATTTAATGAGTTTGAGCCAACAAGTCTCCCGTGAGATGAAGAATACGATATTTGATGCATCCGTATATATATAATAAATTCAATTGATTTTTTACCCACGAGAAATACCTAGGATTTAGTCACTTTTGTACGTCAGTTTATTCATAAACCATTTCGTTTCTGAATCTCAATTAAATATCATGTCATTAGTAACATGAATACTATTCCCATCTGACAAGAAAAGGATTTAGATAGATGTACAAATTTATACTTATTTATGTAGAATGTTGAAATTTGTCATGGCCCAAAATAAAACAACGTAAAATAACAGAGAAGAAAGGAAGATGAGAAAACGACCCACTGCCCAATTGACTGCAAGGGCAAAATAATGAGGCGAAAGCAATATTCAATTGCATGAGTGCATCGCTGTTCGTGATTTCCAGATTAATATTTAACCTGCTACTTAAAATATAGGTTAAATTATATAAAGTGTTTTCAAACTTTGACCGTAATTTCAAAAATATCCTTAAAGTTTAAATTATGTTCTTCACTCTCTAAATTCTTTTAAAAACACATTCATATTGGGATGAAAAATGGCATAACTCGTTATATGTTAACGATAGTGGGTGATCTTGAAGTAATTTGAAAGGGAAAGAATATAATTAGAATAAGAGTATTTTTAAACCAAGGAAAGAATTCAAAAAAATACATGCACAGGCGGACGGGAAATTCGAGCCCTAGCTCGGTGGGGAATTTGATTATCAATATTATAATCATTTCTAAATTAATGAACTAAGAATTCAAAACAATATCCAGTAAGGTCCTAATCAAAATTCAAGCATTAAAGATATTAAAGAACTAGGGTAATAAAAGAGGAAAAAAAGGGTCCAAAACTAGGGAGCTCTTTCAACTTGAGAATTACATTACATCCATACGGTTCCTCACTCATATTTCATAGAAGCTTACAAAAGAAAGCATGGAAAGGAAAAAAAAAAGAGTTATACGTTTATCTTTCAATAAGAAAAGAAGAATGCTAAACAAATCGAATTGAATTCCCTTCTTTTTAATGTTTGGCATGTTCATTTAACTTGGTGACTCTGGTTGGAAACGATAACAATGCTAGACAGTAAAAACTAGAAAACAAGTGGCAAGAACAGTACCTCCAATCCTTAATATAACACTTGAGCCTCCCACCTCTTCATGCCAGACAAAATTTTTATAACCAAAATCCCCGTACAATAACTTGAAATAATGTACAAAACCACTATGACCGAAAAGAGATTCAGAAACAGGGGAGATGGGGGACCAGAGTGATGTCTTTGGATTTGTAGGAATCCCCGGCAAGTAAAATCAGCCATCAATCCGCTGCAAATCAAACCATCCAATTTGATGAATTTAAAAAATGAGATAAGAAACTAACGCTACAAACAAAATGAAGACTGAATAGGGTCAGTTTATCACCATCTTTACACTTTCTGGGCCGTTCAACATCACAAGTTACGAGGGAATTTATTCACTTGACCCTCCTCCAAAATATCTTTGTCATCCACCTTGTACGCTATCCTTAGGCGCATCACAAGATGTTTCTGAAAGTAAGAATATCCTAAATTATCCAGTAGAGAGATTTATTCTGGGAGGGGGAGCGAGAGCAAGCATCAATAATCAACTGTTTGGATAAGAAATTGAAGATGACTACAAAAAACCTATGGCTAAAACGCAGTCATAACTGTGCCACAGTTCTTTCATATCTTAAACAAATCAGTACTCAATTTAACGTCTAATATAGATCGCTTCTTCACAAAAAAGAACGGAAAAGTTGTTAACTATCATGATTTCATAACAAGGATTCTTACTATAAAACAAATAAACAGATACAAAGAAAATCATTCAACTGCAATGCAAAACACTACAAATTAAAAAAAAATAAGTCAGAAACTGAATTTCAGAAGTTGCAAAAGAACGATACCTTTCCATATTGGCTATTGGTCACTCTCAACTTTTGTGTGATAGACCCATTACCACTTCCAGGCAGAGTACTACCACTAGCCGGATCTAAATGCAGTTGAAGAAACTGTTTGAAATCCCCAAACAAATGTTAGAACTATTTGTTGAAGAGAAAAATTAAACAAGAAATATTAGGTAAGCGCCTATTATGCTATGCTATGATAAACTACGCATGACCCTACTAATTTGAAAATTATAATTCATGCATGTGGATGTGGCAACAATAACAAGCAGCATATGACAAGACGTCCACATAAAATATTACAGCCGGACATCCAAACATATGAAAAAATAGTTCAAGAGGAATATCGGCTGAGATTCTACAAAATTAGGTGACTTAACAATCATAACCTTCTGAAAACTACAAGCCATAAGACAGGAGGAATACGGTTCAGCACTTGATTTTTTTTTTCTTTTTTTTTCCTTTTTTTCCTTTTTTTTTCCTTTTTTTTTTTTTAAAAAAATTTCTATTAAAAAAATTTAGTGCCAATTTCATACCATTTTGTTCTTTATTTTCTGTTTTTAAAATAAGCATGTTTGTTAACCATTTTTTTCTTGTGTTTTCCACACTGTAATCTTTGCCAAATTTCAAAAGTACAAAAGAAATTGTTTTCAAAATTTTTCTATAGATTTTAAATTTCACCCAACATTTCAGATGTTTTTAAAAAATAGAGAACAGACAATGTCGTTGCTCAAAACACTTCATCTTTTGAAATACCTTAATAATTAACTACCAAAGTAGCCATATAGTGACTTATATTACTCATCCGATATCACTTTTTTACCTTGGGAACTGCTGCCTGGAAAATGAAATTTGTATAGGTATTGGACGATAAATTATTAAAGGTGGCATGGATCAATGTCGTTTGTGGGCTCCCAGCTGCCTTAGAGAACTCAAAAGTTATTCTCAACGATCCACTCTCGTATGCCACAATAGATGGATAAACTGAACCATTCTCATCTGGGAAAAAAATAGAAAGCTATCAAATTTTTCACAAGATTCATATCAACGAAAGAGATTCCAAGTACCAATGACAAGTTTACCACCTGCGCTTGCCACATCAGGGATCAATCCACCCAACAAATCAATTGTAGGAGCGGATACAGCAGCGGAAGCTTTGCTTACTGAAAGTGGTGAAAGGGAAGAGAGTCCATCCAATTGAGAAGTAGACGATTTGTCTTGATTGGAAAATATGTCAGTCGCAGATGCAGTACTCTGTGCAGGTGGTGTTGTTCCAATAGACAAAAGATCCAATAAAACATCAGTTCCACTTTTTGGAGCTTGATTACTTCCTGAAAATATTCAAAGTTCCCAAACAACAAATATGGGTTAACATTCGATCTGTCCATGGAAAAAATAAAGACATTTCAGAACATTCAAAGTAAAGTTCTTCCTGATACAAGTGGAGTATTTCATAACGAAAAATATGTTATTTGAGTGATAGGAATATTCATTAAATATTTAAAATTGAGACCCCGCAGTTGAGTAGACAGTTTTTCATAATATGCAAACCAAATATTATAAAAAAATGGCAATCATACAAAGAAAAAACTACCAGATTTCAGAACTGGCAGTTGTTGCTTGCTTGCCACCACTGAATTTATCTTCTTGAGAACTCCTAAACCTCAAAATAGTGTAAATAAACATCCAACATGTTATGGAAATGGAAGTTTGGAAGCAAGTTCACATGTGGAAATGAACATCCAACGTCCACTCATAGTCTTTGGCTGCATATTTGCAAGCTGAAAGAAATGGTGAATAAGAACAATTTATTGGTCGACAGATGCAAGGTTAGGTATTAAACTGATCCATGTATAGAGGATTCTCCATCAGCGAAGCCTTTCCCCCAGTCTGTATGTGTTGGCCAATTGAAAGTGTTTTTAAGCTGCAATAGTCAGATTAACAGTTGGGTGTATGACTTTCGTAGGATGATCTAGAGTTTGAAGCATGGCTGCAGCTGTTGAATTAAGTTGAAGGCTCCTCGTTCTCTGCCGAAGAGGACAGGGGAATTTGGGTGGGAGATCATTCTGGAATCTACTCTAGTACGGGAGATGAATTTGGCGTCTTTCTACTAAGTCCAGCTTCCAGCTTTTGTTGGATCAGCAGGAAGCTTTCCCTAAGAAGTTGTTAAGCCTCTTTCTAAGAAAGCTCAAGTGTTTCTCTAGCTCCTCTTTGTTGGAAGTATTAATACCAAAAATGGAATCCAGCAAAGGAACCCAAGCTGCTGTCTCAAACCTAATTGATGTTTTCTTTGCAAGAGTTCTTCTGCAGACTTTTTTTTTGAGACACCAAAAAACTTCCCTTATAATTCCTAATGTTAGTAGAGGCTCTTTCATATTTATTTGGTTTTCTCTTCAAAAAGAAAGCTGGAGTTCTTTGACCTATTGCTGTTCAATCTGCTCTTAAGAAATAGGAGAATATTCCAAAATGAGGGTAGGGATGTTAGGAATCGTGGGATATTATCGTTATGGCTACTTTCTTTCGGGAACTCTTGCTCAAAGGAGTTTTGTAATTATCTACCTTTCTTAATTTCTCTTGCTCCATTAGACTTCTTCTATATATTTCATCTTTTGCATTGAAATAGAAAATTCTTATTCAAAAATAGTTCAACATCTACATGTATACTTTTAGCAGCTAAAATAAGATTTAATGTCAAGTTTTCGGCAGACGAGGCAATTATATCCCCTACTTTTTAGTGTAGATGAATTGTCCCCATAGCATCATATGCTTCCAATCAAAATAATGCCCCACCCAATACCCAACCATAAAACAGTAATCAGCATGTTGCACTTGGAAATAATAGATCAAAGAAGCATCAACTAACTCTTGTTTTAAAAAAAACGAAACAAAAAGTAAAAATAAAACAAATTTACATAAATGCTTTCAAAACTAACCAGATTGCTCTGAAGCTGCGGACAAATCAAGCCCAAGAAGATCCTGAATAAAATCACTACCAGAAGAGCTAGGCAGAGGGACATCATCTGAACTTAGATCAAGTAAATCAACGAGAGGAGCAGCAGATTTGGAAACTCCATTTGGAAGATTAATTGCAGTCCCATTGGAAGTCGATACTGATGCTGGCATAGAACCAGCCCTTTTTCCAATGAACGTTGCCTCATCCAAAACTGGCATCCTTTCAACCAACGTAGACCTGAAGATGCGCGTCCATCAGCTCTGTAATATTTAATAAAGCTCTAATATTGGTGCATAAAGTTAAATTCTTCCCTTTAATGAAATTTGGCAATTTCATACAAATAGGGAAAAAAATAAACATCACATAGAATAGATACCTCATATTCTGATGACTTGCAATGATGGAATTGAATTCGATGGATCTTTGCTGCAATTCAAGCACGAGGCTTCCTTTGTATTGAACAATTAAATGGTTGATCCTCCTGAAAATAATAGTCAAAAGATTTCCATAAAAGGAGTCACGAAAGTTTTGTAATACTACATAGATAAATAAATGATGCCTCGTGAGAAAATGAGGACTGCCAGCTTAATGTCAATTTTGTTAAATAATTATGCGATTCTTAACTTGAAGAGTCAGAAGAGAAATTTCTCGTATATCAGAGTAAAAATGCAAATTTTCATGATTGCAGTCCTCTTGCCACTCTTCGTAATAGATGGCATTCTCTAGCATCAGCTTCTAGTCCTACTCTTGTACATTTTATATGTTAAAAGTGAATTATTCTGCACTCAACATCTGATCTCCAGTAGCAAGTGGTGCAAATTCTCAAATTTTTTGGTTTTATGGCGGTCAAATTGCAGAAAATCTGAGAATTTTTGTCTTCCTACCAGATGACTTTTTTTTTATATGAAACCAAGAAAAATAGGGAGGATAGCATACTCAGCAGTTCTTATTTCATCAGGAAAGGGAGGGTTTTATTGGCATCACCTTGTTTGGCTATCATCTAGGATACTTGGTTAGAGAAAAATCGGACTTCCAAGAGAACTATAATGAAAATTTTAGAGGTCAGGAGCGCAGAACATTTTAATGCTTCATTGCATCTAAATTAATCCTGATTTCATGAGAGTCGATTGTTTATATTTCCATCCATTAGAAAGTTAGTCGAAGTACAGCTTTACATGGTTCCGGAAGTGCTAGTTTTTCCTTTTAGAGGCATTTCATTCGCACCTCTATAATCTTAACTAATTCGTACATCCTATCCAGAAAGGGTAATTTTAACAAAATTTTTACCCCCACATATCTTAGCATGTTTGACAAAAAAAATTATTCCAATCCAGAAGAAAATAGATTTTGAAGAGATGAGAAATTTGGTGTCCTGACTATAAAAATAAATCACTATTCAAATCAAGTGGTTGATGTCCGTCGGCAAGGAAAGGAGCAGAATGACAAGTTCTGCTTCTTTTAACACTTAGACACTAAGATTAGGGAAGAACTAAACTGAAAATCATTTTCACAAGAACAAAGTACAAACGAACTCTTTCATCCAAAGAAATTAAATGTCTTTTAAACAAAAGGCAGGGAGAAATAAATATATATACGAACATTAAGAGGGAATTTAATATCAGCAAAAAGAGAATGGTGCTAGCAATCACATACTCTGAACATGATGGAAAACGAGAAGAGAGCTTCAGCAAAGCAATCATAGCCATTGCTTTGGTGGTAAGATCTGAGTCATGGCGTTTAATAGCAGTTTCGGCAACATCCACAGCATCAGATTCTGTTACCTGTGCACAAATTTAGACATTGATTAATAAGTTGTAGAGTCACATAACATAAAAGGAAGCCCAAAACGATAGAATTTGCAACTAAAAATTAATATGAGGTGAATTATTGGATTGGCTTAGATCCAGAGCAAAAAGATTTGGTGAATTCATGACCATCAATATCAATTCAATGTGTAACTCTAACCACAAGGGAGGATAGAGAAACAACAAATAAATAAATAATAAATCTAATGGAGTTTGTTATAAATGTAATGATTGGCATATCTGAAAACAATTAATATTAGTCTTCTTATAGTCCATTTGATTGGAGAGAAATCAACCAAACTTCACTTTGAAAGAAAAGGACTTTGTTAGCTTTATTGATCGTGTCTCTTTTTTGGCCCTCTCTTGGTGTAAATTCTCCCCCCTTATTCCATAGCTATAGTTTGACTTCTCTTATAGTCCATTGGAAGTGTTTTTTAGTAAATCTATTGGGATAGGGTTGGGTTCCATCTTTTTGTAATTTCATAAAAACAATGAAATTCTGCATTTCATATTTTAAAAAAATAAATAAAATAACAACAATCCTTATTATTAGAAGAATTAGAGAGTAATGACCACAAAAGTACAGAAAAGAGGTAGAAGGGAATACACAGATATGGAAAATTATATTTGAATTTTTCCGCCAAACCAAAATGAATTTGCCATACATATCATACATTATCAAACAATTCCAAAAGATATTAATTAAATGTTACAAATTTTCCTAACAAGCTTCGCAGTTCCTATACAGAAGTTAAACCACGGTCATTTATTAGAACAAGAATGATCATCAGGTATATTTACCATTTTAAAGGCCCACACCTTTTTTTAGAAGAGAAACAGCTGTATTGGAAGTGAAAATGCACATTTCGTGCAAGGGGGCTTGCTAAAGATCCCTAAGCCCAAGAAAAACATACACACAAAAAAAAGGGGAAAAAATAGTATAGCGATAGATGGAAATAAACATTCAACAAAAATTAAAAATTTACTTTGATGTAGTGTGTATGTTTAGTTATTTTGTTAGTAATTGGTTCCTTAGTGAGTTAGAATCTTCTAAATATAGACCCAGGAGTTCTTAGAGATTTCTATCCTCAATGCTAGGCTGCATCAAACTTTTTTTTTTGTTTTTTTGTTTTGTTTTGTTTTATTATGATTATTATTATTATTATCCTCTTTTAGTTATTGGTGCAAATTAGAATGCTTTGAGTAAGCTCCTAAGCAAATTGCCAGGATTTCTTATCCTCTCTTTCGTACTCCATTTTTAATAAAAGTGGTTTCTTATTTATAAAGAAAGAAAAAAAAAGGGAGAAAAATATTCATGATAACTAACTGGCAGGGTTGAACCTTATCCAATCCAAAATCACAAAGATAATTGTTTTAAAGGCCCATCATAAAAATAAAAACAAACAAAAAGGAAAATCTAATAGGAGCATGGAAAAAGAGTGCTTACAACTATAGGGTCCTCAATATCCTGCATTCCAATATTATTGACCAACATGTCGCCATATTCTCCAATGCACCAAACTGCCACTCGAACAAGACTTTCCTGCTTACAATGTCAGCATAGGCATAAAGGCATGCCCACTTGTATACTTAGTGTGGGGGGGTGGGTGTGCGGTGGGAGGAACAAGTTGATGTATACGTTATCAAAGAGAATGACTAATACCTGCTCACTAGATATCTGAAATGCTCTGTACAAGGCCCTTACAGTATACCCATGGAGGTCAGATGCATTGCTTATCACGACAATAAGGGCATGCCATACTTCATCTTTTACAAAATTTCCAGCCTACTAAGCAATGCAAAAATATCAGAGTTTTTATCAAAGGGAATATGAAACTTAATGCGCTGTAAAACTTGATTGCAGGATGTGACAGCTCTATGGATCAACACAATTTGAACGGATTCACGGAGAAAAAATTAAGAAACAAAGGAAAAATAAATGAAGAGAACACTCAAATAGGAGTTAGCATCCAATGAAAAGAAACAAGGCACTCAACATATAACATCATCGACGACATCTAAAAATGGTGGTATGAATAAGAAATCTAAGATGTTCAATTCATATACCACATAATTCAGGGGAAAAATTAATACATCCAGCCTCTTAACCGAAACTGTGCGGTAGACAGAAATGTGGCACTAGAGTTCATTCAGGAAGCTCAAAATAGAAAATAAAAAAAACTTTGGAGTGATATCTAAAACCATTTAAGGAATCCAAAAGACCATAATCAAGCTTAGAGATAAATCAAAGATTATGAAGACTACCATATGAGAGTTCAAATTATACCTCAGAGAGAACCTTCAACATCTGATCAATGTACCATATTTTCTCTGGGGAGTACCTGAAGCACCAGGATAAGTGTTATTTGGAAACATCATCACGAGAAAGCTGTCTTTTTTCTTTCTTTCTTTCCAAAAGAGAAAGAATTCTCAAAGTACTTGTCTATCCCAAGACAAATAGAAAAAGGAAGAAAAAAAATTATGGCTTTTATGAGAAAATGAAAACAATTAAAATACCACATTTTGAAAAATTAGTTAAAAGTAAAGTATCAAAAGATTTCTTAAAACTTAAAATTCATAATCCAGTTAGAACCTAATTATTTCGTTTTCTGTTTAACTTGAAGCTATCACCTAGGACCTCTGAGAATAAGAATGTGACCAATGCAATTGCAGATGTTTTCAAATGACAAAAAAATATTTTCATTTTCATCATTTTTAATATTATAAGAAACCACTAACTTTTCATTTTATTAAAAAATGAAATATAAAAAAGGAAGGTGAGGCATCCTGCTAACTTCAATGGAGTTACAATAAGGCTCTTGGGTCAAATGAAATATAGAAGGAGAATAATCACAAAACTGTTTTAAACAAAAACAGCATAAGAAGCTAGAAAAACAATAGAATCCCAACTCTCAATATCTAATTACCAAGGCATCACCTATTCCTTTCCAACCATTCCCACAAAAAGGCCCAGCAATACTGAAAAATCATTAAAGCCGACTAGCAAGAAGAGTGGAGGAGAGGAGAGAGCATCACAGAAGACAAGGGAATGTAAAAACTCGTTCCGCTTTTTTTTACTGAAAACTGACAAGAAAAAAGCAGAGATTAAGAAATAACATCAACTGATTAACTCACTTAGCAACAATTGAGCAAATTTTTGCAGTAAGATCTCCCTTAAATTCTTGATCAGCAACTTCCAGGTATTCAATAAGCTCTTTTGTCAGAGGCTTGACATTGCTCTCATTCACTAGAAGGTAAACAAGTTCAAGGGCCCGTTTGCGGATTGAAGCATCTGAATCCTGAACACAAAACAAAATACAAAATATTTTGAAACATGCCCAATGGACTGTTTTCTTCATAAATTTGCATAAGAATTGATCGAGAAGGCTATAAGCAGTTATATTTTGATTTAAAATTTTCAATGAATTACCCCAAACAGAATGGTTACCAGACTTCATCATTAGCTCAATTCCAGTACCATGCAGAGTTCACCCAGAGAATTACAAAAAAATATTTATGAAAAATCACGTGTGAATCTGCGATTACTATCGCAAACTCCCATCACTTTCT
>JAOANK020000007.1:3099897-3110970 GCA_026257165.2 Telfairia occidentalis
CCCCCCCCCCCCCCCAACACACACACACACAAAAAAAGAAAAGTTAAAAGAGAAGTGAATGAACATGAACTACGAAGTACCTTTACACATTCCAAGATAGTTGTCCGATGTCTCTGCACTGCTTGACCATCTACTGTGATAGCCTTCATAAGCATGTTTAATGCTACATATCTAAGAAACATTCAAAGAGAAAGAGGTTGATTTGTTGATTTTTGTAACTAGGAAACTATGAGAAGCTTTACATTAAGCTGATTTGGAGACTAGTCAATAGTTAACAATTACAATCATTAGAAACATTGGCAACACCCTTATTCCGTAACCTCTATTCCATCATTTATATCGAGAGTGAAGTACCAAAACCTCCTGTTATTAATAAGGTATTAACAATTAAGTTAAGTTTGTATGCAATGGCAATAAGATCACCATATTGCAACATTAGACAATATACCACATTGATTGCACACCATAAACATATAAATGTGAATTTTGAAGCAAGCAATTTCAAGTTGGTATGTAGAAGAAAGGGAGAAAATGATTTACTTCACACAATTCCATACACTATATGCAATAGTATTCTCATGGAAATAACTTAATACACAATAAAATAGTATACTAAAGTATTATCAAAAGAACCTGATATTGTTATCACGATTAGACAAGAATCTTCCCAAGATATTGATAGCAAGCACACGTAAGCCACCACTATCTTCTATGCTCATTATAGTTTCAACACATTCATATAGAATAGCGTTCCCAGCGTTTTTGTTTGATTCAGTTTTTGTTGCCACCTAAGAGAAAACACGTCAAAATTTATACAGGAAACAGAAAGGCGAAGGGGTATCACACAAAAGTCAACAAATCAGTGGGAGATCAGATATCAGCACTAACCAGAATAAAGTAGAGCAATAATTATATGGTCAAAACAAACAGTAACCTGGTGAATAAATTTTGGCAATGAAACAAGATTGGAGTCCATTGCAATTTAAGTAAAATTTAGAGCTTTTGTCCCACATAATAAGAAAAAGTTATGATAAAAGCAACCTATGTATAACCTAAGTTTGATAAGATGCTAGTTTAACTCTACTGAGAAGATAAATCTAGGAAATTTGTATGATGATTCCTCCCATAATACAGGAGATACTTGGAATAAGAAATGAATATAGACAGTAGGTCTACGTCTTAGACATAAGAATACATCTGATATGTCTATTTTCTACAGTGAAATAACCAGAAAAATGCTTGAAAATACTACAGTAATTTATAGCTTGCCTTTGTAACTGGCTAAAATTTACCTGTGCAAGTATATCGTTCATGCAGTCACTAGCATCTGCATCTCCTTGGCCCAAGACACGCAAAAATCTAAGCAACCGGATATGAAGAAATGGATCCGTTATTCCAGCGATATCATACTCAGGGGCATATGGACTATTAACCAAATCCTTCAGTGTCTTGACTACACCCTCTGTTGACTTCTGTATGGAGGTAAAATATAATTCTTCTTTCAGAAACAAAGACCAAGACCACAGCTCTATTGTTTCAATGTAATATGCAACAATATGGTATACAAAAAACTCATTTCATACAAATACTGCATTAGTACACCTTTAATATAAATTAAACTACTGAGAGGGTCACCGAGGACATAAGCTACTGCTTACATTTAAATAGAACAACAGAAACAGTATATTAGTTTCAGTGTTAGAATTCATTGAGAGTATTGCAACTCCTTTAACCCATATAGCCTTAATCAACGAGTTGGGATTTTCTTCACTGATAGAATCAATTAAATTGTGTGCTGATTAAGTTAAAACTTCAGGGGAGAGATTTGAATTGGTCGGCTGCAGCTGGTGTATTATAAATGAGGCAGACTAACATAAACCACAATAAACAATTTAAGACCACATTCAACAGTACAAAGAAACACACATAATAGTAAAATACCACACAATCAAAAAGATTCACATTTATGAATGTCATCCAGCAAGAACAAAATAGAACAGAATTTCAGAATAGTCAGTCACCAAGATCAGATGGACATGAACAATTCATGCACAAAAGGTCATGTAAACCAATAAAGGCACGGTCAAAATACCTTTCGAAAATATTCAAGGGCTTCTGAGCTGTGTTTGCAAAGTTCCGTACAAAGTTGAACTCCTGTTATCATAACCCCATGGTGCTTTTCTTTCAGTAAGGAGGCAGCAGGATTAACAAAATTTTCTGCAAGGTCTGGCACTTTCTTTATAATCCGAATAGAACACAATGCTGCCTGCACTCACCATCGGATGCTCTCAAGTTACAAGAATGGAACAAATTAACAGCAAGAAGAGAACCACTTTTAGTATTTGAGAAAATCCCAAAAACAAATGAAAATAACACTTTGTTTAGTTGACTTTGTGAATGAGTCATGAGTCTTATCCAAAAAAAAAACTTTATGAATGAGAAACCACAACAGAAGCAGTAGCGATAATAGAAGAACCATATAACAAGTTGAAAAGCTTACAACCGAATCAAGCCTTTTTCATCTATATGATGTTTTTTCAAAAAGAAACTATTCCAATAAATAAGCAAAGCCATCAAACATGAATTTCTAATTAAAACATTGCACATTACTACTTGCAAAACTCACTTTCTTCCTAATATTTGGGTCTCGAAACTGTAGCAGTCTTTCGACTTCTGGTGCAAGATCACGAGCCATTTCAGCTGAACAAATATTTCCTAAACCACAAAGAGCAAGTCCGACAATATACTGGTTTGAGTGGTTGAGATCTCTGAGAGCAATTAAGGTAACTGCAAAAGCTTAAGATTTTCCTTTTTAAATGTTCTTGCAGATAATATACCTCAAATAGTTCTCTAAAAAATGAACTTCCAAGAAAAATAATCAAGATTTAAGATTAAGATTACTAATGTGAAAATGATGAAGAATGGATACTGTTTTAATGAGTTTGTAACCAACATCAGAACTTCTTGTCTTTCATCCAGAAGTAACATGAGGCCAAGATACCCAATTCTCTTTTCTGGGAAACCAGCAGATGCAATTAACTTCAAGCATTCCATTTGACCAAAATGTGTGGGATAACCAAGCATGTGAATGAACATGAGCTTTGCAAGGTTTCTATGCCTGTAGTCATGATCATTTTCATCAATGGCAGCTCGAATAGCAGCACACTCTTTTCGAATAACAGCACGTTCTTCGGCCGCAGTTTTGCAAGCACGAATGGCTCGAATCATGTCCCTTTATTAAAGCATCAAGTAAAATAATCATATGATAAAGATAGCCGTTAGCTAGATATTTAGGCCATTAAGAAACTTATAAAAGATAGCAAAGCAACAGATATGCCAACCAGTTAATTCATTTACTAATTCAAGACCAATAGGTAAAGCTCAAAATAAAAACATGTAGAAACTGGAAGAAAAAAGAAAGATTTACCATTAAGAAATCTAAGTAGCACTATCCGCAGGGTGTATAGTAAATGCACAGTTAAAACCTTAGGATACAACATGAAGACGCATAAAAATTTCCTGAAGTTAACAGATATTTCAGAATTGATTACTGGATCAGAAGTTTAAAAGACTGCTAATTCACAAAATTTTTCATGAAATTCGAACATCAGGGCAGATCAAATACTTGAAACCCTTCATCCCTTTCCAAAACTTGGATCAGAAAAACACCTCATTGGTTTTTAACAAGAAATATTTCTCGTTGTTAATTATGCATGAAATTTTATACTCCATCAAATGTAATACATTTTTTCATTGCGAACTGAAAGAAAGAGAAGTTTTCGAAAGGGCTGCAGAAATGTGTCGTACTTCGTTATGATGGTAAGTGGTAACAGATACCATTGAAAGATGGACGACAAGAAGTAATTAACCAAACAATTGATAGGTACATAACCACGGCGGGAGTGATAATTAAAGAACGCGCTTCACTGCTTATGCATAACTACCCTCGTAATTTCAATAACTGACACGGTATCTTCCCCTAAATCTAGCCCGCTCTAAACTTATTGACTAAGGCCACTAATAAAACCCAACAAGCATGGCACTGCTGTTGGAAAACCCAACCTAGGCACTCGTTGTCAATTCCTACAACGAGAAAATGCAGCTTCAGCTGCAAATTCCAAGTCAATATACGAAAATGGTCCTATGCTCAACTCCTTGGTCACGAATTACCTAAGAATTCCATTCCGAAAACCAACAAAAAGGGGGGGAAATGATCCAATAACAACAGCTGGAACAAATAGGAATTGAAGTAGAAAAGTGATCTGCGAAAATGGGTACAGTAGGCTGGGAAGCTCACCTGAGACGCGTCCCTGAGGAGAAGGGATTCATGATTGAGTCCTGGTCGAACCTTCAAGAAAGTTACACAAGATCGGAATGGATAGCAGGAGCAGGACGTAATTAAGCAAAAGTGTGGAGATTATCCAGCGATTTGAATGTTGTGAAGACGAAATCCGAGATCCGAACGGGTTTCTAAGAGATCTGAGATGGGGAGCAGAAAGAGTTTGGATCTGAAGATGTGTTCGAGCTTGTGTCGGGGCTCCTCCTTCCCACTTCTGATGAATGCGCTAGCTCTTCGACGTTGTGATCAAAACTTAGAACATCAAAATAAATAAAAATATAAAAATATAAGAAATTAAAGGGAATGAACTGAAAAAACACAAGCACGGGAGAAATATTTTCTTTTCGGAGTTTTCATTAACGTTACCCATGTGGGGGGTTAACTGGATCACAGCCGATCCTGAGTGGGTGAATCTGGCGTAAATTTTTGTCCGTCTGTGAGTTTATTATGCGCTTCGTCGTCCCCGAGCGGTTAAACGCCCAGCTTCTCTTCTACGTTACCAAACGACGTAGTATCCAAAACATTTGCCTTCCAGTCGTTCCGCCCTTCCAATTATTTCCAACTCCTTCCGTCATTAGAAGTAGAACTAAAAAAAAAAATCTTTTTGTAATTTCAATTTAAATTTAAAAACTGTGTTTTTTAATATACCACTCGAGTAGGGACAACATTCAATTCGATTGATATAATTTTCATCTAGATTTAAATTCTGGTGTTTTTCCGAACCTTTTCCAAATAATAATTTTTTAGATCAAGAAATAAAAGTATATATCATAATTTGGCTTTTCTAATTGTTTCTTATGTTGCTGAGGAAAAAACTATTCAAAATAACAAGTTGGTAGAATCATTTTTGTTTCAGATATCTCTTGAAAAATAAAGTTTTCTTAGAGAATAAACCATTGTTAGAGTTCAAAGTACAAAAATCTATCTATCTAGGATTTTATACAAAAAATTTACACAAATAAAGTATATAGCATAATTTATATGTTTTTTTTTTCCTCTAAAGATATAAATTCGAATCTCCAATTTTTAAGTTTAGAATATAGGATTCTCAATTTTGCAAAACATTTTTTCCAACCTATTTCACAGAATTATTTCTATCAAATGATTAGTTTTCCTTATAAAACATGTTATTACCATGCATTAATCACTTTCAACCTCCAATACACTACCGAAGAAAGAACAAATCAATTATTCTTTAAAATAAAAAAAAGTACCATTTAAACTAAACTCTCAATCAGTGCCAAGCTTCATCTTGCAGCTATCTACAAATATAATTCAGTAATATCCAAGGGACATTTCAAATAAAACTAAACTATAAAAAGAAATAGAAACTTTTCAAAATCCCAATCCAACATTCATATCAATTAAGTATTGAACATAAATAGCTGATCAATATTTACAGTGCAGGGCAGAAATAACAGCAATTTTATACAGCAGTCACACTGTCGCAGGCTACTCCCTTCCACCTTGTTGCAAGTAAGTTGCAACACATCATTGTGCACGCAATACAGACATCTCATAAAGGGTTTCAATAAGCTGAAATTTGCGACTGTAACAAACTAAGAATCACAAAAAATGAGCATCAAATCAGACTTTATGCAATGCGGCCAAGAACGAGTTCTTCCTATACAAGTTAATGCCGCCCCCTAATGTATAAAACAAGGCACCACTACTGACATCTCGATGAGAATTTTAGTGCGCGTCAGTACTTTATAAATGATGTTATTATATACAAAAAGAAACTCTAGTTCTCGAGGATATTGACGAATACACCAATATCACTCTTCAAGTTCATCAAACCGGCTCAAAGAGCTGGCCGAGAATCAGAAAACTGCATCAAGTGAGGGTGAGGCCTTACCGCGCTTCAAATTCTTGCCAATAACAAAACTCCAAACGTATTTCTCATAGAGGATCCTTTGAAAGAAGCAAGCATTCGTGTGAATCGAGAGAATGATCATCCATGCCAGGTGATTTCACGACCTTCAACTCGTACGGCTTCGACCAAATCCTTTGTAAGAACCAAGCACTCCAGTAATGGAAAATGTTTATCTCCGCCAGAAACTATTTTGCAATTTAAAAAACACTCTCAAAAGAAACACGCATTTGTGGCAGATGCCGAGGTCTTGGACGTGAAGAAGAGGCCAGGCCTTGCAGCAATTTCACGACGTCGGATGTATCATCAAGGTAAAACTTCGCCTTGCTTGGCTTTCGCCCAACTGTGCAGGCAAAAATTTCTGGTGCGCAAGGCAGTGAAGGACTAGAGACGGTGCTTAATATGCTCTCAAACATATCTTCATCTGATCTATCATCTCCAATGCACATCACGAACTCAGGTGGCCTTCCACTATTCACCATTCTCGAGAGAACCTTTTCTGCCACCAACCCCTTGCTTACTCCCTGCGAGTAACAGCTCAAAGAACATATTACACTGGAGGTATACTAATTTGATAAGAGAGATAAGGTAGAACCAGACAATAAAAAAGAATACCTGTGGCTTCACTTCAACAATATGTTGGCCCCTTTTAACAACGGCTGGTTCGTTGGCAAGTACGTTTTCTAGATGGTCCAGCAATTCCTTAGCTTGACAGGAACCGAAGTCAGAATCGGCATCTTGATGATGCCAGACCAAAGCACTCTCTTTGGGTTCTATGCACGACCCGTCTGTTGCTTCCGTATATAATCTCATCACTGGCTCTACAATTTTAATCCAATCCAGATCAGAAGACAACGGACTGGTTTCCCATTCTGAAGTTCCACCCCACCTGCGAAATACAACTTTGAAATTCGAACCCTACCATAAAAAGCCTAACATGAGTTGAACATTTTGACTAGTTACCTTATAAAGTACCCATGTTCTGCTGCAATCCCCAACATCTCACAAGAGGAAAACCACTGACCCAAAGAACTTCTGCCTCGCCCACTAACAATGAACACGGTATTACAAGGGTCGGTGCAAAGCGTATTCAAAACAGAGATAACTTCAGAGCTCGGTGTCTTAATAATAGAGCTTTGTGAAATAATAGTGCCATCGTAATCCAAAAATATCGCCCTTCTATGCGTTTTTTTATAAGCTGAGACAATGTGATCAATTGTTAACTTCCTGAACCCGGGAGAAAGAGAAACAACTCTAAAACGCAGACCCAAGCCAATTCCCCAGCACCGTTTACTATAGTGATCTTGACATGCTCTCTCTAAATCCTGCATAAAACTGCGAGACCAATATCCTATATCATGGGAACTGACATATCGATAATGTTTCTCATGCCGCAACTGCGTTTCTGACTCCTGCATGGTTATGGCCAGTTCCAAGGCATCGGCAACAGCATCAATGTCCCAAGGGTTAACCCTAATAGCTCCACTTAAAGAAGGCGAGCAACCAATAAACTCGGACACTACAAGCATGCTCGTCCGAGGAGAACCAATTTCTAAGCCCATAGCCTCATCCATAAGTGGAGTTCCTTGCCTACAAACAATATATTTGTAAGGAACCAAATTCATACCATCCCTTACAGCACTCACTATGCAGCATTCTGCCAAAGCATAATAAGCAGTCTTCTCAAAACGTGGAACAGGGCGATCAATCAGAATTACTGGTTTGTAGTTATTTGAACCATAAGCTTCATTGATCCTTTCAGCAGCTAAGTAGGTCTCCTTCTGAGCTTCATGAACATCTTTCCCTGAACCCCTTGCAGGGTTCACTATTTGGACCAGGACTATTTTGCCCCGCAACTCAGGACGCTGCCGTAAAAGCTGTTCAACAGCGAGAAGCTTCAGGCTTATACCCTTAAAAATGTCCATGTCATCAATACCAAGAATTAATTTCTTTCCCACGAACTGATCCCGAATTTCTCTGACTTTAGCAGATGTAGATGGAAGATTCATCACTGATTCCAGCCGTCCCATGTGAATGCCAACAGGCAGAATTTTGATATATACCGTGCGGCCAAAATAATCGAGTCCAATATGTCCTCTCTTAGATTCATAGTCCAGGCCCAACATTCTGCTGCAGCATGAGAGGAAGTGACGAGCATAATCAAACGTATGGAAGCCAACTAAATCACAATTTAGCAGACCACGGAGAATCTCATCCCGAACTGGTAAAGTTCGATAGATTTCTGATGACGGGAACGGGCTATGCAGGAAAAATCCCAGTTTAACTCGATTGTAGCGCTTCCTCAAAAACGTTGGAAGAACCATTAAATGATAATCATGAATCCAAACAGAATCTTCCTCAGGGTTGATGATTTCCATTACCTTATCAGCAAAACTTTTATTTGCGGAAACATAAGCTTGCCAAAGCAGCCGATCGAAGCGATCACCGTGTTCTGGGCACATGGGTAGCATGTAATGGAATAAGGGCCATAGCTGCTGTTTGCAGAACCCAAGATAAAACTTTCTCTGGAGATCATAAGGTAGAAATGTAGGTACACATTGAAAATTGTCCAACAGCTTCTGAGCAACCTCTTCCTGTTCGCTGGCGTCGATTTCAACCTTGAGGGAACCCACGTATATAACCTCTATCTCAGGTGAAAACCCGTTCTTCAACTGCAATAGAATAGAATCCTCGTCTAAACTGAAGCACCATTTGCCAGATTGCCCATCTTTTTTAGCTTGCAAGGGCAACATATTTGCAACTATGATCTTCCTCTCACGGCATGCAGATGAAGACTCCGAATCTCCGTCGTTGCTCCCATAATCATCCATTTCAGAAATAATTCCAGGAACAGTCATTACCCGTGGCAGGGACCTAGGTGTACGAGGAACATCGAGTAGATCTCCAGAAGCCATGTCCAGGAAGTTTGAGGGGGATCTTGACGCCATAAGTAGTTTTCGCTTCGTTGATTTTTTCCTCTTAGTACCCAATCATACGTAGAGAACCAGGACGACAAGAACTTGATCTCCGAGTATAGTGTAAGTCCCCTCAAACCTATACAGCGGGCAACAAACAATGCTTAGTCCACGTCTTTACTGGGTCAATTTCACTTAGGCGAAATATGCTAGTTCAGAAATTTGGAGCACCCAAGTAGAAAATCAAGTAAGCACCAACCATATGAGCTAAAAAACTAGAATCGATATGTAATAAAGGATTCTACCAGCCAAAGTGCAGTTGCAACGAACAAAATCAACAATAAAGAGCATGAAGTCTAGAAAAAGTCATCTGAACTAACTTTAATCAGAAACCGAGATTATTCATAGGTAGAGAACAAGGAAAAAAGTTAGTATTAAGAATTGGATTGGCTAAAAGGTATGGGTGTTTCACAAACAACAAAATATGGGCAGGAAGTTCTTTCTAGTTCTAAGGAAGCTATATGTCGGACAATGCAATCCTTAGCCACTCGGCACTATATTTCTTGTTTTCAAATAGAGGAGGATTGTTTGGGCCACCCAAACAGAAACAACAAATGAATTCTTACACAGACAGGCCGCAGGTTGGAGTCATTCATGATCCCAACAGTGGCACATTGCTATTGATGATTGCAATTATTCATCCCAATCACGTCGTGCTTACTATTACTCTGTCACTCTGCCACTCATTTCCGAGGCAGTCTTCTTAAAAAAATGTGTAAATATATGGCAAAGAAAAATTTTCTCGCTGGCAGATAACAATGCATGCATTAACTTTACTCTTCTGAAACAGGGAGGAAAAGGAGAACAAATAAGCTTCCAACCCGGAATTTCAGATCCAATTAAATTCCGCCAACTACTTTTCCAGCTATATGCACAGTAAATCTGTCCGATCCAGCAATAAAGTTTATTTCCACGAAAAGACCTAATAGAGAAATGTGAAATGTTGACGATCGCTAATTAATAACACTAAAAACAAATTAAAACGGAAGGACTGGCTATGACATCTGTAAACTACGAAACCGTGAACTGCGAAGCTAAAGCTTTACGAGTGGGGTGTGACCGTGTGTCTGGGTATGCGAAGAGGATTGAAAACAATAAGAATGTTGAAAAAGTCACCACTCAGCAACCACATTTCTGGATCTCAGCGTAAAAGAATACAATCACTTCAAGATAATCCGAAAATGGAACTCTTACCAGAGAATTTCAAAGACGAGACAAATTTACGAACCACTAAACCACAATTTGATCAAACATATTCCCAGCCCAAACGAACAAATTAAACAAGAGGAAATGAATAACTCGCATACATATAAACATAATTTTCATTTCCTAATCAGAAAGGAAAAAAAAAATTCAGAGTTCCACGACCGTGTGAACGCTTTCACCTCCCGTTTGGTAGCCAAGAAACCGCGAAAAGACTTGGAAAGAACGAAAAGTATAAGGTAATGAATTTTGTACGTATTCTATTTTTAAGTCGCAACCATGAAAAAGAAAAGGGGGTGAAAAAAAACTCATCTCAACGGAGCAGAATAATAACGTCGCGCCAAATAAAGTACAAACCCCATCTGGCTGCAACAATTTAAAACACGCACACAAAATCAAAACAAACACCGAAAACAGATGGATCGAATTCCGTTTTCCCCTCGGCAACCAGAGGAAAGAAACAAAGTGAAGCCACAGATCAGAAAACTAAAACAGAGACGAAAACTCACAGTTAAAGCGATCGGAGGACAGAAACTGGAAAGCGCAGAAGGTGGCCAACGACGATGACGGTCCCGAAGCGAGAGGTCGAAGGAGGAAACTGAAACTGAAACTGAAACTAAAACCGAAACTGTGGCTGTGAACGATGGATCAAAAAGGCCTGGTTCGACACATAACACACGAGA
>JAOANK020000007.1:3119469-3129652 GCA_026257165.2 Telfairia occidentalis
CATTAATTGAATTTTATTTTGTGTCATACTTTATTTTATTGAAATGAGTGAGTTTACCAAATATTTATAGTTGTTTTTTTTTTGGGTTAAAATTAAGGGTTGAACTAGTAAAAAATTGAAAGTTTATGGTCAAACAATTTTTTTTTTCTACAAGTAAATTAGTGTTTGTTGTATTCAATTTTAAAGCTGAAATAGCAAGTTACAGTATTTGATCAAATGATGAATTGATGCGATTTAACTATAACTATTTAAATAGGACACATTATTTCAATTTATTTTTATATTAATATTTAAAATATAAATTTATTATAAGATAGTTATTTAAAAATTCATGTGATTTAATTGGTAAGTTATTTTGTTTGCTCTATATTATTTGATAAAATATTTAAAAATAATTATATCTACCAAAATTGCATCCCAATTTAAATACAAAGGAATGTAAGAAACACATTAAAAGAAACACGATCAAAAGATAACTTGATGGCCAAACCGAGCACAACTCAATTGATTTATAAACTTATTTTCATGACCAAGAGGTCATTGGTTCGAATCTCTCCAACCTCACATGTTTTTTAACTAAAAAAATAAATAAAAAAGGATAGGATAACCTTATGTGCTTATTGATGAATACATGGTACATATCATGTGATATTGATGACATTTGTTTCAAGGGAATTATACCTTAGGGTACATAATACTAATTTTCTAATGTCTATGGAGTTTTGGTTCGTTTTGATAATGTTTGGTTCAATAGTTCTTCTTCTTTTTCTTTTTCTTTTTTTTGTTGTTGTTAATTACTGACCTTTTGCAATTAAACAAACGTGGGTTCCTTTTTTTTTTTCAAAAAGGATTCAAATTTTTATAACGGTATAACAATTTCATATTTGACTTTTTAAATTTTTTTTTTTTTTAAAGACAAAATCTCTTATTAATATAAAATGAAAAAATATACAATGAATATATGAACATGGCGAGGACGTGGAGATGTGGTAAAAGTAAAACTATGAATCTTTGACATGTCTCGTTGACTTGGAATTTAAATAATTCATATAGGCAACTTCCATGGAAGGATGGACGAATGTGCTCCAAGAACTTCACTGTCACACCCCCTTAATTTATAATACATTAAATTATAGAGCGGCCTAACTTTTTTTTTTTTTAAAGATAATAGAGTAGCCTAACCATATTGAATGTCCATTTGAATATAGTTCAGTAGATAAAACACTTACTATCATCACAAAAATAGATGGTTCAATTCTATAACCCCACAATTATTGAACTCCCCATTTTTTTTTAAGTAAATAAACAATTTTGATACATTTTTTATTTACCTATAATTCATAAGAATAAGGTATAAAATTAGATTGATATAGTTTTGATGATATGTTCTTATTAACATTATGTTTGGGTGAGTAGGGACTTTTTGCAATAATTATTGTATTATCTAGATAACTTCCTTGTAGAAGAGGAGTTTTATTTTGCCAAGAAACCTTATTATTATAATCAAATTGATTGTTTTATGAGCGGGACACTTACTAACTATTATCTTAAGTAAATATTTTCTATATGCCAAACTGAGCATAAGTGAATATCTCTCCGACTAGAAGGTCATAGGTTCAAATCTACACCCCCACATGTTGAACTCTAAATTTAAAAATTAAAAAAAAAAAAAAATTCTGTATACTATTACAAAAGTCTTGTTGTTTCTTCTAGCCTTGTGGCTACCAAATAATACTCTATTTTATTGTCAAAGTTGCTACAATAAAAACTTCATCAATGTCAATTTAACATATCAAATGGTTTTGATGTGAATTTCTAACATCCACCAGTCTTGTTTTCTTAAAATAGGAAAATATTAAATGGTAAGATATTAATTTCACTTTTAAACCACAATTTATTTAATTATAATTGGAAACTTAATATTCATATATAATTCGGAAACAATAAAGAATGAACTTCATAGGTAGATAAACCAAGGACATACTTGAGATTTAAAGAAAAAATGAAGGGTAAAATTGTGAAGTAAAGAAAAAAAGCATAATTTAGAAAAATTATAATTATTATAATAATTTAGCAGGCACGTTGCATGTTTTTTTTTTTTTTTAATTTTTGCAGTAAGACCGCCGGTCCGCCACCTCCAATGTGGGACCACACCAGGATGGTGACCAACCAGGCAACAGGTCATACGGTCAATTGCGTGTCAAACTATCAACTTTTTTTTTTTTAAAATTTTAAAGATCATATAAATATTTCAATCAGTCTAAGACTATTATTGTTACTTTAAAATACAAATAAAAAATTTGAAAAAAAAAAAAAAAACATTATTGAATGGGTTCTTGATTCTTTATTTCTAAAGTTTGCACATAATGTTAAGAACATATTTTAAATTAAAAAAGTGCTACCTAATAATAGACTTGTTCATAAAAAAATATATATATTCGGAGATCTTAATTACTCCACACACTCGGCATGTCTAATTAAGATAAAAAGGGAATATATCTTAGAGACTAGAATTACGAATTTCGAACCATATTAATTAATATCCATTTATAATAAAATAATAATACAATAATATAGCTAAAAATTTCCTTCAATTAAAAAGTCCAAAAATCACACATGACCAAGTTATTAGGGCGTCTCATCGACATTCTCAATGGCGACCAGGCAACAAGTCAAAAAAAGAATCTATCAATGACAATCACGAGGAAATTAAACAATCAATCAACCAATATGTTTATTTTTAAATCAAATAAATGGCTGAATTAGTACCTCAATAAATAAATAAAACCCATATGTTTTGCATCTTTACAAACTCTCAAGGCTCATCCATGTCGTCACTGTCTCAAGCATGCTTCACATGCCTGCTACAAAAAAAAGTTTTCACAATTTTTTTTTTCTTTTAGTATTACAATGCAATTAAACGAGTAAAAAATTCGATCCGATCCAATCCTAGCTACTGTTTACTGTTTGTATTGACTAATAATTGAGCTATGTTCAGGTCAGTCCAAAAAGTTCTTAAATCATTTTTCTCAAATCCACTTGAATTTTCTAAGCTTTTTTTTTTTTTCTTCTTCACATTATTTTACAGATATTACAGCTTTCTATACCCATATCTATCTACATAGAAATCTGGTATTATGGTCAAAACTAAACAAGATACATCATACCCACCTCAAGGGTTGATGATGAATGTGACAAACCTACAGGGTAGCTACCTTCTCTGCTGTTCTTCCTCAAGAACTCGTAAATGAGGTCGATCGACACCCTTTTCAACATACTCGATCCTTGTTTTGCTTTCATGTGTGATCGTCCCAATATGTACGCTACCCCTCCTTCCCTTGCTTCCATTAGATCTTGTAGTTCTGCCATTGCATCGGTGTTGATTTTCGGGCTCTCGGGTACGATAAAACGCACCCTTTTCCTCAATTGAACTGGGGCTGGCGACCTTATTTCCCTCGTATCTGAAGCTCTGTAGGGTTCTTCAGAGTCTGCATCGTTGTCGCTCTCAGCCATCTGAATTTTATCTTCATGTGTAGAAGACGTCCCGACGACTGTCATATTAGCATCATCTCCATCAAAACCGTGTTTAGAATCGCCAGATTCCGCACTCCCCGATCTTATTAACTCTGCTATGCTGCATATAAGATCATTCTCAAAATCTATGTCATCTTTGTGAACATCCCGATACCCATATCGCACAATGCACCTATAGAGTCTATATTCACTCGTACCAATACGACCAATTAGAAACCGTTCCTCTGCTCGAACATGTGGCACCGGGACATATTTGATGCAAAGGAAAACAAGAACTTGATGGAAGGCAGGAATGTTGGTGACAAAGTGGGTGAAGATACCCGGGATTCCCGACACAAGCTCCGTTTGTATGACACCAATCCCACGGACTCTTACGATGCCTAGGCTGGGACCCAAGCTAAGCAGCCAGTTAATAGAAACCTTGTTTTGGATGTCAAATTCATACTTCTTAAGAGTACCATAGTGCCATACATACATAACGATCAGGAATACAAGAGCAATTGCAATGGGAACCCAAGCTCCTTCAAGAAATTTGATCAAAGAAGCTGAGAAGTAGAGGGATTCAATGGTGCCAAAGAAGAAGATGAAGCCTATTGCAAGAAATACGCTTCGGTGCCAGCACAGAACGATAACGAGAGACATTAAGCACGTAGTAACCAGCATGACGGTGATCACTGCCAAACCTGTTCCCCAGAAAACGAAATGC
Organism: Telfairia occidentalis; assembly: GCA_026257165.2. NCBI lineage: Eukaryota > Viridiplantae > Streptophyta > Magnoliopsida > Cucurbitales > Cucurbitaceae > Telfairia > Telfairia occidentalis. The sequence continues at coordinate 3,123,710 of JAOANK020000007.1, forward strand.
CAATAATGTTTAAAAGCAAAAAATAGAAATTTGGTTCAGAGAAAACCAAAAATTATGTGCGATGACCAGATGATTGCTTTTAACAGGTCTATAATCAGAATCATACCTGAGGCATGACCCAAGCGCTTCGTATCTCGGAAACCTATTGTAACAGCCAAGCACAAGAGCATCAAAATCCAATTAATCTCGGGGATGTAAACCTGACCGTGAACTTTCGAGGACGTATGGATGATTTTGACTCGAGGAAAGCAACCCAAAGCAGAGCACTGCTTTATAATCGAGAAAGTTCCGGTGATTATAGCCTGGCTTCCTACTACTGCAGCAAGCACAGCAATTATAAGGACTGGCCACCTCAATTTCGCTGGAAATAAAAAACAAAATTCAATCAGCCAAATATTTCCAAGTCGTCTTGAGCATATCTGAGATAATCTTCATGTGGAAGTCAAAAACCTACCAGGTACAGATACATAAAACCCAATTAGATGATCTGGAGTGGCATGATTTCGAGACAGATAGGCTGCTTGCCCCATGTATGCTAGGAGGAGAGATGGATAAACCATAAAAGTGAAAGCAATCTGCAAGGGTTTTTACAAAGAACAGAACTTAGAAAATGGTGGAGATGAACAAGAGACAGATTAATCCAAAGTCAAACATCAATTATCAAATATGCAGGATATTTTAAAGGCTGTTAGTAGATGATAGGCAATCACCATTCTCAGTCAGTCAGAAGCACAAGACCTCATGTTATAGGAATCAAAAAGCACAAACTCTTGTGAGAAGGCATCTTTCCAGTTTATCGGAGCAGATTTATCCAAGAGAGTGACATTAGTATTACAGAAATTATGAAGACAAATGAGCTGAAATGTGATAGGTAACAGTTATGCAAATATGATCAATAAACACCAGAAAATTACATGATGATACGTAATATATCAAAGGAATCATAAAAGATGGAGATATCAGTGAATCAAAATTGCAAACAAGCTAGCCAACAGTTATATCCATCCCATTAATGACCAATTCTTCGACTATTTTCTCTAGATTTATAGGTGGGACACAACCCCTCATCAATCTTCAGTTAGATACGAATTGTACAAACAAGTTGCTTATGTGAATTCACTAAACAGATAATAAAGAAAGGTGAACGAAGAAATTTCTCTCCTCACCAATCTTCAGTTAGACAATGATTGAACAAGGAAGTTAGTCATGAAATTCATGACACAGACAATTGAAGATGATAAAATTTGGCGAAAGTTAATATAGTTGCTTTATGAGAACTGTGAAGCCAATATGAGTATCTTGTAAACAAACATGCTGACCAACATGACCTACAAGTCTCAGGCTACGCACCTGTGAAACAAGGAGGCATAGAGGAGATAGACATGAGCTACATCAATAGACTTTCTAAGTGTTCAAGACAAAAGGGAGAAATATAATATAATTGAGATGGGTACAAAAGTACCATCATTAAAACTTGATCAGAAACTGATGGCAGTGAACAATAAGAATAGAGCACAGCATCAACAGAGGGGCATACACTCAAAAGACATTAACTAAAAGAATTATCATTTAGTTTACAAGAAAACTCCTAAATAGTAGTAGACGTAGACCAATATTCAAAATTTAGATTATACCTTAATTGACAACTGTGAAAAATGCCCAAGGTCAGCAAACATCGCCTCTGAACCTGGAAGAGTGAAAATGTATCTCTGATTAACAAGTGAATGACTTTGCTTGTAATGGCACGACACAATAAACCAAGCCAAATGCGTGCAATTTACCAGTAATACACAACATAATTCCACCAAGTGACATCCAACCTCCTTTTTGTGTTTTCTTAAGGAATTGGAACATGTAACGAGGAGAAATTGCTCTATAAACACCCGGATTCCAGTGAATAATATTGTACAAGCCAATTGCACTGATACACAATAGCCAAACTGTCACTATGGGAGCAAACAAGAAGCCAATCCTGTGCGTGCCGTAGTGTTGAAGAGCAAACAAGCATATCAGTATGACGCACGCGATTGGAACTTCTATATCTGCAGGAACATCAATTTTCATGAGGGACTGGTCTGACAGATTCCAATATTTAAAAGCTTAATGTAAAACTAAATGAACAAACTGATGAGTTGGATTAACGTTCAAACAAAAAACAAGCAGAATATAATCGAGCAAAGTTCAATGGGCTATCACTTTTTCTTTTTTTTGAAAAATAGTCTAATAGTTAGTATCTTTCCTCATAAAAGAAACACTGCCTAGTATCCCAGCTAAAAACGATTACTTGCAATGACATCATCTACACCGTACATCTACACATAGTGGGTGTGGGAGCTGGGTGTGTTTCTGGAAGTTATGGAAGTAGTTAATAATTGACCAACTGTGACAGCAAATAAGGTACTACACAAAAAGAATAGTCACCCACAATGAATCATAAAATAAGGCTGCAGGATCTAAATAATTCTTAGTCGTAGTTAATTCTAAAATCATAGGCTCGAAAATAATGATTTCAACTAGACAGCAAAATTAACCCTAACAATTCACTTTGATTTCCATCGTTATTACTAAGGTGCATGCCTAAAAGTGATGTAGCCTTTCTTTAGTCTTGTGCGAGCGCATCAAGATTCAAGAAAAGCCAAATAGGTTTAAGCAAAATGGGCGAGGTCAAATAACTACCACGCCGCTCGCATAGTATTACTTACTCGTACTTAGTTTTTCCACCTCACTTCTACACTGCAAGTTTCTAAGCATTTCACCCTTCATCTAACTACCATTTAAAATACCTCATCATTAAAGCTCAACTCTTCTTTTTCCCCGCTTGGTGATAGAGAAGATTCATACTGCCAACGTTCAATCCTCTCCACAGTGCTCCCCTCTCTCAAACACTACCCTCCAACAGTTACATTAGTAGTGGTAGGTTATGTCCTATCCAACACAGTAAGCAATTCAATGCAAACGATTGCAACTTGGGACGAGACTTGTCAATAAGGTCTCCCAAGTATAGCAATCAATATGGTTGACAACTGTTTGTGATGATTGCATAACATATAAAAGCAGTCGACAGTGACCTCTCACTCATAAGAAGCCAAGTGAACTTGGATGCTCAAAAGAAAAATTTTAAAACAATAGCCAATAGTTTGGACAAAAATTGGGAGATTCCAGTTAATGGCGATTCACTTCTTACATTACCACCGAACCACCCCCCTCCACTGGAATTTTTCTACTCCCCAGCTCTCAGAAACAAACAAGTCTTGTTCCAATTAAAAATGGGCAAGAGCAGGTTCTTACATTGATGATGCTCTTTGGACATGGTATGCTCGAGGCCGGAAACCGCCGAAAAAACTGACAGGAAGTTAAAACAAGAAATTAATAAAACGAACTAACATCCAATTTAAGGAAATCAAATGGAAATTGAATGGGCGGGCAGCAGTGATATGGAAAGTTACTGATGATTACCCGAAATAGCCGGTGTAAGGATGCCATCTCCAATCACCATGCAAGTCCCAATCAAAGCAAGAACAAGCAAGAATTTCTGTAGAATCTGACGCTTCTCTAAGGCGGATTTAAGTTTGAATCCAAAACTTTCTCGAGAGGGCGGACCGAGAATATCCATCTTGTAGTCAGCGAGTTCAGCGTCAGCCAACTGGGTATTGGGCAATGAGCTAACTCGGGCGTGTCGACACAGCAACGAATACAGAGCAAATGTCCCTCCCTCGCCATTATCATCGGCTTTGAGGACGATAAATATGTACTTAAGCAGAGGAACAATGGTGAGAGTCCAGAAAACAAAGGACAAAACGCCGTAAATCTCGTCGTTGCTAGAGGTGTGTTCGATATCTTCTTCAGCAAAAGTGTTCTTATAAACGTACAGAGGCGAAGTCCCCAACTCCCCATAGACAACGCCAAGGCTCTGATAAGCCATGATCAAAACCGTCTTCCACGAGTCTTTCTGCAAGAAGAAGACAGTGAAATCGACATGGGTTTGAACTGAAATCGCTCAAAATAGGAATGAAATTAAGGCCAAGAAGTTAAATGCATGCTACAGAATGTACACAACTTACCTTGGCATTCTTTTCATGAACCACCCCACTTTCCAGATCCATAACCAGAAGGGTCAAGTTTTCAAAAGTTGAACACAACCATTTTCTATTCAAAAACTTGAATCTCTATTTGGGGAAACTTTATATGCTACAAGACACCTTTTAGGAGCGAAGGAGACTGATAGAGAAACAAAAAAATTTAAATTTTTTTTTATATATATATAATAGAAAATAAATTATATTATAAAAACAAATTCGGTGACTTCGCAGATCCACGATGAGTTGCCTAAGAATGCCAGATACTCAAGAAACCCATTAAAAAAAAAAAAAAGAATTAAATAAACAATTGCAACAAAACTCGATGAATAACGCAAATGCTAAAAACACCCTTCAGTAGTTTGGAGAAAATACAGGAATATACTAACAACACAAAAGCCTTTAAAACCCAAAAAAGAAAAAAGAAAAAAGAAAAAAAAGGGAATATAGATATATATGTCTATACATACACGCATATATATTAAGTATACACGTCTCTGTTGCTATTATGAGGTAAAGAAAGGGATGTATGGCAAGAAAGAACACGAAAAGCCATAGAAGGAACCCTTTGAAAATCAGAGAGAATATTATTCGTAACCATTCAGAAAGAGACGGAGAAATGAAGGGTTTGAACGGGGTTAATCGTGAGCTTTAGTTTATGTAAGAAATTAGCCGTGTGGAGCAATAGCAACCATTTGGGTTTCTCAGAGTAGTTGAAGTTATGACTGATAGAGAAGAAATGGGTGAGAGTGGAAGAAAAGAAAAAGAAGAAGAAGAAGAAGAAGTACATTCCTTTTTGTCTGATTTGGAAGGACAGATGCCATTCCAATTAGCCCCATTTGGGTTTATTTACCTGAAAAATAATGAACTCGGTTGAATTTGGGACGAGTTGACTCAACGTGGTCGATGACGTAACTGAAATGGAAATGCCTTCACATACCGATTAAGACTCCGTTGATATTCACTCTCCCCACCGGAAGAACAGTTATGATTTCGAGGAAAATAAATTTAAAATTTTGACAAAAGGGGTTCAAGAGAAATCAGATTCAAGACTTGCATCTGTTTAGAAAACAATTTTTTATTCAAGGGGTTTGCATTTCCATTAAAAAATAATAATAGTAGCTAGAAGAGTTCTAGAAATGGAAACCGAGTCAAAGCTTTCAAGAATTGATCGTGAATAAAAATTAGAGAATGTTTTTGAGATAAAAAATGTTGTAGAGAATAATTCTAAGAAAAATACATCAGATCAGCTCTTTGGTTTTGCTCAAGTTGGGAAATTTAGATGCTTTGTGTGAAAGGACAAAGGGAAATTTGGATGCAACCTTGTTTGGGAGAATCCCTTTCAATTGAAAGTCATTCAGTTTTGGTTTTTTGCTCTACAGACTGAGACCCAGAGTTCAGGGGAAGAAGTCCATCCTCTTTGTTTTCACTTTTTTTTTCCTTGAAGGGAAATAAATAAATAACCAATTTGAGATAACGAACAAACTCCTTTTACTTCAACATACATCCCAAATTTCCTCTCTATGATTTGAATGTAGTTTAAATTTAACTTTTATTGTTATAAAAGTTTCAGTTTGATCTTCACAATTTGAGTTTAACTTCAATTTGATTACTATAATTTTAAGAGTTTGAATTTAGTCCATAGACTTAATTTTCAATTTGGTTCGTATGATTTAATTAAATTTTACAAATTATCCCTAAATTGTGTTTTACGTACATAAAATATCTACTTTTTTTTAAACCCCTCTAAATACTGATATAGTAAACTGCTATTTACCCAAAAAAAAAAAAAGTGTAACGCAAATGTCTATATGATTATGGGAGATGGTTTCAAAGTTTGACTAATCCATAAGACGAGCTTGAAACG
>JAOANK020000007.1:3144410-3160856 GCA_026257165.2 Telfairia occidentalis
GATTTTACTGTGAGGTCATCTTCCTCCTTAACTGATGATTCTCACAATTATAAAATATCGCATCCCCTCCACCTTGTTATACAGAGACAACTTGCCAACTTCTGTTCGACAGTAAGAAATGGTAAAGCGTTTGTAAATAAAGCAGACGTTAGAAGCAGAATGTTCCGAAATCTTCAATGCTATTATTATTTTTGTTTTGGCTGAATATATAAATCAATCTCTTTAAATCTGGTGTCTAAACTCATATGTTAATATTTTCAATCAAATTACAAAGTTTGGGGATAATGTTAATTGAGTTGAGAGTACTTTCAATTTCAATTGGATGAAAAACATATTATTCATTCATTTAAAAAAAAAAAAATTTACGAGTAAAATTTGACCTATTATGGATAACTTTATAGAAGTTATAATGTTTAGATTCATAATTATTGATTTGAAGAATAGATTAAAAGTGAAATTGAAACTTTTAAAAAAAATTGAGGAAAAGACGAACTCAGACATTGGGGCTAAATATGTTTATTTAGCCTATTTATTAAAAACCTAGAAGAACATCAGATGTCACATTACAAAGGAAAATAGGGGAAAAAACGAAAGCTACTACTACTATTCATAAAATCTCAAGAAACTTCACGACGTTGATCACAATAAAAGGCGACCATTTCAATTTCATTCACGCCACTTCTATCATTCTAACTTCAACGACATCAACGGACTCAAATTTAAGCCTCGACTTATTACATAAAATATGGTTGAGGGTGAAGGATGGCGCTCCAAGACAGCCAATTTCTGCTTCTTTAATGCTGTGGGGAAGATTTTCATTTTGCTTTCGAGTCGATAATCTTCTTCGCAAAAGAGGGCAAACAGAAAGCCGCAGTATGGATCTGGAGATTTCAACAAAATAACAGGGGAAGAGAGGTTTTAGTTCAAGTCAAATGGAGGGGCAATGTGATGAGAATGACAAAATGGATCTCACCTCGGAGTTGTAAAACTTGAGCGGATTCTTCGGGGTATCGATGCCATTCACCTCCATTGAGTTGACTGGATGCTTGAAATCAACAGGGGGTCCCTCAGTTGAGCAGAGCATAAACCCGATCACTCCGCTGAAACACCGACCAGATGGATGCTTAGAAAAAGCAACATTCAAGACGAAGAACAGAATCATATGAATCCCACAAGATCAGCATCAGGTAAAAACTATAAACTGATGTTTTATATAAATTCTAAGAGAACTAGAACAAGTCGAATAAAAACCAAGAGTTATGCCCCCATAAGCCCAAGCAAGGAATGTCACCAAATTGTTGGGTGTGTACCTAGGATATGTAGGAACTGTAGTCCATGCATAGTTCACAGAGCCTTTGAATATCTGGCGGCAGTTTGTAACAATGTCTTCAATGATGTGCATGTGAAGCCATATGCTCTCTGCTTGAGTACACACAACGCCTCCCGGTCGAAGAGCTCTGGAAACTGTAGCGAAAAAAGGCTTCTCGAACAGCTCTTGTGCAGGACCTGTAAGATGACCATTGGTTTTCATTTTCTCAAACAATCCAACATATGCTTCCATGTTTATCTTGAAATGAAAGAGAGATATAATTACCTATAGGATCAGAAGAATCCACTATAATTGCATCATAGGTGCCTTCAGGAACAGCCTTCAGAAATGCAACGCCTGCAACACGACGAGCGCACCGATAAACACAATTGAGATATTAAACAGGAAGAGGGGGTGGTTTCAGGCAGGGAGGAGCTGATGAGAAAATGATCGATCATATACCATCACCAACATGAAGTGTGACGCGAGGATCCTCATACCCAACAGCTACAAGAGGGAAAAATTCTTTGGAAACCTGCAAAGGTAGATGCATTCCATAGTATTCAATCATAATCACAAGTGTTTCCTCACATTTGTCATTAAGCATTTCAGCATTTTCTTTTTATATCTGTGTGTGTTTAGAATAGCTTGCATGCATTTCGATTATTCTCACGAGACACCTGACACTACTACACTTAGTCACTTAGTTGTAGGTGCACCATAGCTTGAACCGATTTCCTTAAAGCTCTTTACTATTTACATGAGCCCTTATCCACCGAGCATACGAGCAGCTCAAGTATCTATTATATCAACCATCAAGTTTGTACTCAAAAAGGGCAAAATAACCAATAATCCTGGAAAGTTGTTACTTACGTCAACTACCATCTTGTCAATTTCACAGATATCTATCTGCTCAACAGATGAATAGCGAGCCACCTCTCGCAGGACACCGCCATCTCCTCCACCAATAACTAGAACCTAATAATAGTAATGGAGTGAAACAAGAAGGAAACAAAACACAAATTAGAAAATAATGCCAACCAAGAAAATACTCAGAAATCACTGAAACTTGGAGGAGGAAAAAAAAATCTTAATCGCCCATGAAGAAAGTTTAACACAAACTGGAACAAGTAAAAATTACAGGATGGATAATTGAAACAATGTGAAACTTAGCCACAAATATTTGTAATGAAATATCAACAAAAAAGGCCACCGACAAAAATTATGACTCCAGATAGAAGTTCTAACATTCTCAATTTACTACACAATGACAAAAAACCTTTTTGGGGTTTGGAATTGAGCAGAGTGGAAGGTGAGTGATCATTTCTTGGTAAGCACATTCATCTCTCTCTGTAAGCTGAATCACCCCATCCAAAACCAGAACCTTCCCATATGTTGATGACTGCAGGGCACATAAACCACAATTTCAATATAATCAGCCCATCAAGGTCAAAATTCACACTGCAAAATCATATATCATATAGTTCATCCTCGTATTATTATACCTGAAAGACCAAAACATTCTGATAGTCAGACTTCCCTTGGAACAAAATCTTCTCCACCTTCAAGGAGTGAGCCTCTCCTGGATGAGATACCAAATCACTTGATTTTGTCAACGAAAATGAAAGCCAAAGTGGAAAGACTCAAAAAATAAGTAGACACAGAGAGAAAAATTAGATTCCATTTAATTTATTGTTCATCATCTGACAAATCTCAACAGCCAAACACATCGAAAAAGATGAAAAAAATGAGATTAGAGAGGAAAAACTCACCAGGCCACAATGGGCTAATTTCAGAAAACCATCCAGGAATTACAGAGGAAATACAATCGGGATCTTTTTTCCCCTCGGTCTCTGTGAACAAGGGGGAGGCGGCGACCCCATTCTCCGGTTTCTTCGCCGCCGCATCGGCCACCGACCCAACGGGATGTTCAGCTGCCATAAGAATCCCTCTTCACCTCGTTAAAATCCCGAACCCCAACACAGCCTTAGAGGGGAGTGCTGCTCTATCACCCGTTTGCTTGTGAGCACTGAACTAGATGACCCGTTTCTTCGTTCGTTTATATAATTGCAAAAGTTCCGTGAAAGGCTTGGCCTTTGGAGAAAAAAACAAGTTACTGTTTTTTTTTTCTCTTTTTTTTTACTCGCCTCGATTTATGTAGCTATCTTTTTTTTCATCACATTTTTCCATGCGTTTTGTGTCTACGTTTCCAAATTTTCATAAACTTCCAAAGATTCTAGCGTAGTTTTTAAACATTTTGAGACTAGAGAAAGAAAATCAGTTTCCTTTTTGAATGTTAAACAACTTAGTTTAATTACTATTGTTAATTCTTTCATTTCTAACTAGCCTTTTCCTTTTTTCTTTAGCTAAATATAATTATTAGGCTAAATTATGCAAAAATACCCTTAAACTTTGTCATAATTTAGCCTAATTATTATAATAAGATTGAGAAAATATTCTCGATAAGAATACATATTTACACCATCACAGGTGGAGCCAAAAAATTCCATTCATAATTTCATTTTATTTCTTTCATACACACAATAACACGTCAGCCCTTTTCTTTTTTCTGTCTTTGAAAATAACACATCATGAAGCGTCATATTTTGACCCAATTTGACTAAAAGGCTTATTATTTGATCTCCTATGCTGTTTAATACCATAAGCTTAAAGTGTCTTTGGGATAACTATAAAAAAAAAAAGTACTTTTGAAAAAAACTTATTTTTCCATGAGTATTTTTGAAAAATTTAACAATTTAAAGTAAATTTAGTATAGTTTCTTGAGTAAGTTTAGAAAATTAATAGTGTTTAATGAAAAATTCTTCGCAAATGAAATGGACTATACAAAAAAATTGGATTAATTTAAAATATATTTTTGAATAAACACAAAGGAGATGAATTATCTAAAAACGACTTAAAAGTAATTAATCGAAAATTTTCAAAATACGTAATGAGAAAAAAAAAACATATTTACAATTAATAATATTACTTTTGAATAGAGTGTAATTAAATAAATTTATTATAAAAAATGTAAAATATAAATACTATATTTATCGATATTTAAAAAAAAAAATGATTAAATTGAAAGTCACGCCAACCAGACTCTTAATATTAAGATTTCTCATTTAACCTATATTAATATGCTTGATACTGTATTTCAATTTCGTGTTATATTTGAAATTATATATTTTTATTGGCTTCAGATAAATTTGTAGAGAATCTGATCTCTCTAACTATTTTTTTTTTCTTAAATTTTGTACCAATCGTATCATGGTATATAATAATGATGGTTTTGAATGAATAATCCAAATTAATTTGATTGTCCCGTCATGTCAAATTAAATTAAACTTATTTTGTAGGATAAGATTAATTTGCTTTTCTCAATTATGATCCTTTCAATCACCTTATTGTAATTTGTCTTTATATACTCCATTTAAGGCCAATACATCAATTTTCAAGACCTTTAATTATGGGTGGAGCCAACAATAGTAAAAAGGACAAAAACAAAAAAAAAACAAAAAATAAAGTAGTCCCTAAAGCTAAGAATAAATTCCAGTACTAGCGACCAGTGAGTGCATCCTTACTGCAATAAGGGCATCACTTTTTTAAATCAACCACGATGGAAGATTTAAACTTTTTTTAATCAAAATACATATCTTAATTAATTGTGTTATATCTAAGATGACATGTAATAACATGATTTTGATTACTTTATATAATAATCATACATTTTACATTGTTGTTAAATATGATTGATATAATTGAAAATAAACAAGGAGTAGTATAAAAAATGATACAACCCACCCCAGATGGTCCCTTTTCAACCTAGGACGTGTCGTGTCGACAATAGATCCTAAGTCAACTTTAAAATCTATTGTCAGTTTGACATGAACTGTGCTAATATATATTTTCTTGAACATATAGGCACAAAGAAAATACATATATACATGAACTGATTGAAGTCGTGGTTTATAATTTAAGAAAAAAACTCTAAAATTGCAGCATGGATCAAGCAATGCTAGCAATTTATCATGAATACATAACAATGCAATTGTAACACGTGTATAACAAAATGTGATGCAATTTAAGAAGACTGGTGACAATTGTCAATCCTGATATTATCTTGTAGGGAACTCGAGTATTAGCTGGTAGAAAAATTTAGGAAAAAAATAGTGAGCTGAAAAGAGTCCCATGAGTGGAAGTGTTTATAATAAAATAACTCGTGAAAATTCAATGCAAAATAACCATTATATTGAAATCTATAACATTGTGTCGCTTATAATAAATATTATATAAAGCAGAACTGGATATCTTATAAATAATAAATATGTAATCATAAAACATAGATCACAGAGTGAGGAAAGACTCCACACTAAACTTGTACCATATACTGGTCATACTATATACGGAGAAACTCAACGTATACAACAAAACAAAATCCTGGTCATACTATACATCGAGTAATCTCATATATAAAACATAACAAACATGAACATATGTGCGTAGAGTAGCCTCAAATGGCAAAATACCCTGACACACAGCCTAAAACATCTACGTGTGCCAATGTAAGTCCCAAATACCTCGTATGATATATCACACATACACTATAAAAACACGTTATCACAAGTTTATTGCGAAATCACAATGGGTACATAATTTAGTGGTTTGAAAATATTTCAAAATTAGTTCTTTAAATAAACATTCTCAAAACCATGCTTTACAATTTTCATTAATATTAATAGTAATAGCACACATAATTTTTGCCAGAAATCATTAATAAAAATGAAACATTTCTTAAATCTCGATACTAGAACCCAAAATCAATTTACTAAATTCAAGTTTCCACATTTCACGCTTTTTAATAAACTTAATAAAATATTTTAAAAAATAACTACTCACAAATTATGGACATGAAAAATTTGGATCATGTTGTCTCGAAAAAAATTGAATCCAATATTAATTAATAAATACTTATTTTTAACATAATTCATTACTTTAAAAAGGAGGAAGGAAACATCCACCCAAAATACTTTACTCTGTCTTCATTAATTCTCAACAACTATTGGTAGAAATTCTCCAGACTTTTCTTTACTTTTTTTTTTTTTTTTTCACAATTTATTTTCTCTCCTATTCATATGGCCCACACATTAATTACACTATCTCTCTTCCCTTCCTTTATTCCCACGTTGTTCACTTCTCCAAATTCATTTCCAAATTATTTTATTTTCTCTTTTTCTTTTTTTTTTTTTCTTTCTTCCTTCGGTCACCATGCACCAAACTGTCTTCTTCACGACAGATTTACGAGGGACGGGACGTGTGCCTCTTCATATATAAGTTTAAATTTTATTCTATGTCTATTTATAAATATTTTTATTTATTTATTTGTTTAGTGCCTCCTCTAATTTAAAATTTATGATCAGTCTTCTTCAAAAAAAAAGAAACTCTATTATTTCTCTTGTTTTTATTTTTTTATTTTTAAAAAAACTTTACACATGCCAGCCTAAAACGCACCCACTATTCACCCTTTCTCACACGCCACAGCAATATCCTTACAAAATATTACCCTTTTTAAAAATAAAAAATAAAAAATATTCTTCCACAGCAATCTGGACAATAATAAAGAGTGTTAAGCACGAATTTAATCTTCACTTCTCTACTTTAGCTCTTCCATTATTGGACTCTTCCACTAAACTGACACGAGCCGTCCCATATCACACTTTTCAACTTAAGACGTGTGGTGTCAAAAAATCATTCAATATCATTATAGTACTCAGATTTAATCACTTAAAAAGGGGTCTCCAGTTGCCAACTTTCCTGGAAAATACAAAAGAAAAAATCAGACTTTGGGAAGTTGAGGCTGCAGAGATTTGTTTGATTGGCGAGAGAGAGAGAGAGAGAGAGAGAGAGGTCTCCATAATGGGCAAAGATTGAATAATTGTTGAATTTGGGACGTCAGGTGGGGGCTGGGTTTCGGTTTTCTCTCTCCCTCTTCTTTTTTTGGTCCAATAAGTCTTAAGATTGGATGTTTTGATCAAACTTTTTGACCATTTCCCTTGAAAATTTTTGCATAGGGAAAGAATCATAGCTCACTTTTGGAGAAATCAAGAGTGAAATAAAATATATTTTTTTCTAAATGTTTGTGCAATATCAAAAGCCCATTTTGATTTTCCAACCAATAGAGTCAATTTTGCTTGCTGACTCTCTCTCTCTCATGGAAGCAGCCTAAACCAATATCATTTTTTTTAGTGCAACATTTATAGGGATCGATCTCTGCAATGATAGTACATGTTTTATTCAATATCTTTTTATTTTATTTTTTGGCCATTTGAAAATTACATTTTTGAAATGTTATTAATGCAAAACGAAGAAACCCTTAATTATATGTTAAATTATTACATTTAAACTCATCGGATATATATAGAATAGTTTGAATGAATGATAATCAAGATCGAACGAAATGAAACCATGGGCCGGGGAACGTGGAGTTGGGCTGGGCTTCGTAGGCCCGTACTTAACAGTGAGTTGGGCATGATTATTGATTTTGAACTGGGCCTTATAGGCCCAATTTCCAATGTCTCTCCTGGATCTGTGGTTCAGATAAGGCCCAGGGTTATCTGGTCCGTCGATCGGTGGACCGCTCGGCGAGGACGTTCGATTAATTGTTCTCTCTTTCTCCCAACATCTCCCCTTTCTTTCCTCGGCGCTCTTTTTTCTCCGTTCGACTGTTCAATTTTATTTGCTGTCCGTTGGTCCCCTTCCCTGGAGCATTTGGAGAACATAGTTTGATCCGAGGTTAGGGTTTTTTGTTTTGTGTAAAAGCATTTGAGTGTGGGTTTGTTCATTTAGGTCTATATATTTATATATATGTTTCCTTAACCCTTTAAATTGAAATTTTGATATCTAGCTATTCTTCAACTTGCTGCTGATTTGTTTACGGCTAGGGAGGCTTTATAATCGTCTACCGAAGCTTGGACAATGGTTAGTAACCTATTCTCCTTTGCTTCCATCCATGGCAAGTTTAGGTTTCGGCACTTTCTTTTGTATACTGGTTTAAGTTTAGTTGATACGTTTTTTTTTTTGGCATGTAAACTGAAATTGACTATTCTAGACTTTGTGGATTTGGTAATCTGCTATTAAATCTGTAGCTCAGTTCTTTTTCAGCTGCTAATTCTGTGTTGCTATTCGTTCTCCCTTGAATTGTACAGTTGCGTAGGATATCTTGTTCGGCTCTACATGAAGCATCTATATAAAAATTTTCGGGATTAGCTTATAATTTATGATTGGTGAAGGAGACCTTGATTAGTATCTGTCTCAGATATAAATATAACCTTTTGACTAATGAACACGTTGAGAATTGTTTCATTTGTTTTTACTTTCATTTAATGTATTTATTTCAATATTTTTATTAGGATTTTCAACTTGCGATGATGCTTCTTCGTTCAATTGTTTGTTAGAAATCTATCTTGAAAATGTGAATTATCTTGTTTATTAATTGTAGTATCCTTTTCTTTGGTTTTGTAGGCTACTTTGGCTGATTCTTTTCTAGCAGATCTTGATGAACTGTCTGATGAAGACAATTTTCTGGTTAGTAAATGCTTTTTACCTTTCTCTTTGGAAAGTAGAGTCATAATCATGTTAGTACTTAGTAGTAGTGTGAATCCATCTACCTTATATTTTGAGGCAACAGTTATTGGATGTTTACAGGATGAAGAAGACGTTGACGCTGAAAATATGGAAGAGGATATTGATGGGGACCTTGCCGACTTAGAAAGCCTTAATTATGATGATCTGGATAGTGTATCGAAATTGCAGAAAACACAGAGATACAATGATATTATGCAGGTTAGTTCATATGACAGTTTCCTTATTGACCTTAGCATAGGCTGTGGCTTGAATGGAAAGGGGTTGGAAGAAAGCCAATGAATACATTAGATCCCTGCTGTCTTATCTATTATTCTAACCTTTCATAAGTGATGGATTATTCTATCATTATTGGTTTTTTAATTTTTTTTTTGGTAATTCATCTTCTAAATAATTTTCGATTTGAAGCTTTTGAAAATCTAATCTATGGAAGTTATGATGCATTTTCTATTTTACCATTGACAACCATGATATTCCTAGAGCCACGACTCCTCTCCTTGATATGTTAAATATTTTTAGTGTCCATACATGATGTTATTTATAATGCTTTATCTCCAAATCATTAAATTTATTTCCACAGACTGTACCTCCCCTCCCCCCCCTCTCAAGTCTCAAGTAATTTTGATGGGACTCATTGGCATCTGAATTACAGAAAGTGGAAGATGCATTGCAGAAGGATTCTAATATCTCAAATCAAGGATTAGTTTTGGAAGATGATCCTGAGTACCAACTGATTGTGGAGTGTAATGCTTTGTCAGTGGATATTGAGAATGAAATTATTATTATTCATAATTTTATACGCGATAAATATCGATTGAAATTTCCAGAGCTTGAATCACTTGTGCACCACCCAATTGATTATGCTCGAGTTGTTAAGAAGATTGGGAATGAAATGGATTTGACTCTTGTAGATTTAGAAGGGCTTTTACCCTCTGCTGTCATTATGGTTGTCTCAGTTACAGCATCTACCACAAGTGGCAAGCCACTTCCGGAGGAAATTCTCCAGAAAACAATTGATGCATGTGACCGAGCTCTTGCTTTAGATTCAGCAAAGAAAATGGTCCTTAATTTTGTTGAAAGTAGAATGGGATATATTGCACCAAATCTTTCAGCCATAGTTGGAAGTGCTGTTGCAGCAAAACTGATGGGAACTGCTGGTGGTCTTGCTGCTTTAGCTAAGATGCCTGCTTGCAATGTCCAGCTTCTTGGTGCAAAGAAAAAAAACCTTGCTGGGTTTTCCACAGCAACCTCACAGTTTCGGGTAGGTTATATTGAGCAAACAGAGATATTCCAATCAACACCTCCTCCTTTGAAGATGCGTGCTTGTCGACTCATTGCTGCAAAGTCAACACTTGCAGCACGAGTTGACTCCACCAGGGGGGATCCAACTGGGAAGACTGGAAGAGTCTTCAAAGATGAGATCCTTAAGAAAATTGAGAAGTGGCAAGAACCTCCACCTGCAAAACAACCGAGACCTCTTCCTGTCCCTGATTCTGAACCCAAAAAGAAGAGAGGTGGTCGTCGACTAAGGAAGATGAAGGAAAGGTATTGATATTTTACATCTCTCTAACAATTGAAGCTTTGATTTGTTGCACTTGGGTTGTTCATGGATCAATATGGTTTTCCTTGTCAGATATGCAACGACAGAGATGAGGAAGCTTGCCAACAGGATGCAGTTTGGGGTGCCTGAAGAGAGTTCTTTAGGTAAAGCTTTCTTTCATTTTTGAATCATCTGGATTGTTCAAATTTGTAGTCTTGCTTCTGCTTCATTTGATGTTACACATTAGAATGAAATGCAACAGTGTGCTGTTCGACAGACTTGAGTTGCCATGTTTTCTGGTAAGCCAGAAAATTTTCTGAATTGCAACTTGCAAGTAATACTACCGTAACCGTCTTGCATTTTTCCACCTCTTGCAGGAATTTTCATATCAGAAGTAGTTGTATTTTCTTCTGAATACCAGCATTATTTAGAAATTTGTTCTAGATGGAAAAAGTAGTTGTTTGATTCTGCATTAATATTCTGAATAAATATCTCACATTTCATTTTTCCATACAATAGGAGATGGATTAGGGGAAGGGTACGGAATGCTTGGTCAGGCTGGGAGTGGCAAGTTGCGTGTGTCAGCTGGTCAGAGCAAGCTTGCCGCAAAAGTCGTTAAGAAGTAAGTCAAGTCATTGAGTTGATCCTAATATCCTCCACCCCTCGCGCGCACAAATTAAAGAGAACAATAATAGTAATAAAGGAGAAGAAAAGGATATATCATCTGCTAATTAATCTGTTTTCTTTGACTTATTTTCTTAAATTACTTTTAGGTTCAAGGAAAAACGTTATGGAAGCAGTGGTGCCACATCCGGGCTGACGTCAAGTTTGGCATTTACACCTGTACAAGTCAGTATTTCCTACCTTCATCACCACCTCCTACTATTTTACGTAAATTACCCTCAATTTTTTTTTCATGACACTGCTCTAGTGTTATTGCCAAGGTTGTGAGAATTTCTTCTTTTCCTTGCAGGGGATCGAGCTGTCGAATCCGCAGGCTCATTTGAACCAACTAGGCAGTGGAACTCAAAGCACCTACTTTTCAGAAACAGGAACGTTTTCAAAGATTAGGAAAAACTAAGTTATTACACAATCAAGCATTTTGTTTTGTGCTCGTGCTGTAAGCATACACAGATATCCCTTATGGTGGTGACGCTTTGTAATTCAGTATTAAGAGAAAACCCCAGGAATTTGTGTTTCTATAACACGAGGTTATTCTCTTCTGGCTAGTTTTGATTATGCTCTTTTGGGATTTAATCGACAGCTTACAAGTGTTGAGTGATTAGGCCTGCCATACACTGTATACCTCGTGGCTGTCTTTATTTAGGACAATAAGTTAGTCTCTTAAATGGTGTAATCAAATAATAGTTAGTGCTTACATTAAAACCGTCCGATTTCCTTGAGTTGAACTATCGTCAGAACTTGTACATTCGTGAGGAATTTACGACATTGATTTTGCACAAAGCTATCGTAACAACGTTAGTATACTGTAGCCTTTGTTTAGAAGCCCACGTGCGTCTAGCATTCAGGATCTGCTCGTCTTAATGTAATTTTTCTTCTGATCAAGGACAGGGTGCTTTGATTTCTCCGTAGCTGTCAGATCACATTGATTGGGTAGTTCAAAAAGGTGGTGGATTCGCATCTATGGAGGAAGCTTCTGGGATTGGGTTTTAATATCTTTTAATTTTCTTTGACGAGACCGATCTGGTAGTTGCAGATTAATTTAACTTCTTTATAGTTCATATAATGCTGTTACAAACAAAATATTTGATCTTATAATATAACAAAACTGATCTCCCATCTCCATGCAGTTGTTTGTAAGTTCATGGAAGTAGCCCTTGAGAACATGGGATCCTTCAAGAAGATAATACGCAGTCAAATTTAAAACTTTGCCAGGTTCTCACAGTCGGAGAATCCTTCCTTTTTGACGGCTCCGATGAAGGCCCTCCTGTATTTCAGTACACAGGTTCGACCGGTATCTTTGTCTTGTTTGGATGTTCAAAACCCCCAACCAAAATGACATTGCCATCCCCACGTGAGATGTTAATTTCTTGCATTGTCTTGGGCACATCTTTTAGATAAAGTAATTGCCCCATCTTAGATCTGCCAAGTGGGATCCAGTTAGTGTGTCTCTGACGGTGGTTTTTACTTGTCCCATATACTAAATCGAAGAATATTAATTCGCACATTGATCTTTCTGCATATCATCATTAAGAAGTTAACTGAGGAGAAGAATGCAAAAAAAAAAAAAGAAAAAAAATTATTTTCTTTGTAAAATGAAATAGCTGTTACAATTTTTAATGGTGTTATATAGGAAGATTCTTGTATACAAGGGAAAAAACTCTAGTACTAGAGTCGCAAGGAAAATTTTTCATACTATCATTTATTTTTTACTAAATCAATAGTATTTAATAATACTGTGAGTCCATGAAATAAACTATTAAATCCTTTAATGATGTGTCAAAATATGAATGAAATGAGTAGGCACTTTCGTTTAGCCAGCAACTCTACTTCCTGAAAATGATTTTTTTAATAATAATAATAATAAAATAAGAGAGAAGCACAAAGACAAACATCTTCCTTATCCTTCAATCCCATATCTTACATTGGAGGCTCACTAATGGTTGTTTTCAAATTTATGATAAAAGAATCTTGGCGATGAGATGAAAAAATACATTGTATTAGCACTCTGGTGGTAGAACTTTGTATCTGGATGTATCTTTACAATAGGAGTAGAACATGAGCTTCCTCCTTGCCCAATCCATAGCCACTATTTGCTGCTGTGATAGCTTCATAAATTCTGGGCTCGAAACATTGGTTTTAGGAACGGTGGCTGTAGGAGTTGATAGACTGCCATTGATCTCCATTTCTTCAAAAGAAGCTACATATGGTGCATACTTGTAGTCAACTGGGTATTTTCCTCCATGAGTTGCCCACTCTGAACCATCCCATATTGTCACAAAAACTGACATGGGTTTTAATGGATAGAAAGCTTCAGAATTTGGCAGCTCTCTCACTGGAACGTTATCCACCAGAAACCTGCTTCCATTTAGAAACAGGGTAATACAAAAAGAAAGTCAAAAGACCCACTTTTGAAAAAATGGCCCTTCCTTTTTAGGTTGAAATTTAAAGTGATTGAATTTCATGCACTTACACTGTATGATAATTGTTCCAAATGATGGTGTAATCATGGTACTCCACGCTAGGATCAAACCAGAGATAGAATTTCTCTTCTCTTCCTGTTTTGACACTTCCATTTGCATAAATATTTGTTTGAATAATCCAATCTTTTCTCTTGTCATGTCCCAGGAGCTCAATATCGATCTCGTCGTGAGAATGGGGATAAGCATCTGCATTCGACAGCTGCACATGTCTCTCAGCTCATTAGCTATGCACAAACTGGTAAGACACAGAAAATCAATATAAAATTTTAAGGGAAAAGAAACAGAACGTACATAAAAAGCCACTACGACCCCTGAAGTGAGACCTGATGGTAGCTTAATTGAAGCACTGAAGAATCCATAATGGTATTTGTTCCTCGAGACCAGACCAGCACCTCCAAAAAATGAACAGAACAGAAAATGGTTATGAATGAAAGTAGAGTCGGACCAAAAAAAGCTAAGATCCAATGGGGATTTACCGGAGACTTTGTCGAGAGTAAGATTGACAGAGGACCCATTATTCATCACCTTAATATTTGAGGCCCCAAACATTTGTGCAAAGCATTGATCGATTGAGACATGAGGAACGAGATCCGTCAAACGTGGGACGCTTGGAGGCGTGTAAAATCTACCACAAGAAGGGACTGCAAATAACATGCACAAGAAGATGAAGCCCAAAAGGGGCAATTCCATTATTCCTCTGCAAAAATCCATCCTTAGTCACAGAGATGACCAAACGGCTGTCAACAAATTCAGCTTTATACCGAAAGTTTTTAGAGAGAAGCTGAAAGAAGGAACTTTCTTAGTTGTTTAATAGCTGGCTGAAGGCTCGTCTCTTCCTTCCTAGTATCTCTTTTTGAACAAAAAGTTTGGGGATTTTGTATGAAACAAGGATCAAAACTGATTTTAAGAACTTTGGCATCGCTTGTGGGGCTGTCTGAAAGGTGGGGCGACTGAGGAGGACATGTACTAACTATTTTGATTTGCTTTCTTGCCAGAAAGAACAGTTCATGAACCAAAGGTTCACTCCTGGTTATAGTTATGGACACTGTGATGGCCAACCATTTTCGTCAAATAAAAAAGAGACATTTGGAATCTCTCTTACAAAAATGAACAACCCACTAATCTTTTTTCTTATGATTGTCAAATTGGAGGTGATTAGAACTGATTGGACATTTAATAGACATACTAACGTGCATTGCCACTGATTTTGTAGCTGGGATCGTGAGTTATGCGATTTGGACTTGAAACTGAGATGAAACAATCATTTTATTAAACAAATTCAAATATGTAATTCAACTTTCTTTTTTTAAAAAAGGGGATTCTGATTCTCTCAGTTGGATTGATCTCGCTTTCACTTTTCATTGATGGCAAAAAGTTGTTCTTCTGGGTCAAGACAAAACACCTGAGATCTCCAGCTACTGTGTTACAGATTGTGTTGGCCATGAAAAAGTAAGAAAAAAGAAAGATTTGATTGGGGAGTAAAGTTTGGTTTGATATTGAGCTGAAATTTCCATTTCATTGTCTCTTCATTCGCCAGAAGTGCCATAGCTGGCTTTGAGAGAGAGAGAAACTTTGATGTGATTTTAGTAGGACATTGACATATTACCATTATAGGGCCTTGCAAGTTGCAACCAAACAACAAAAACTGTTATATGATTATAATTCCCCTCATGTCTGTAAATTGTCTAACAAATTATACATAATTGTTATTTTGCATGATACATTATAAATCTTTATGGTTCAATCAAATCAACATTACCATTTTTAAACAATTTTCTTTAACAATGTATTTTTTTAATTTGATAGAGAAAAGTGATGAATTTTAATATTTGTATTTGTGAATGTTAGATTTATTGACTATTTAGTGTTTGAGTTGGTAAAAAGAACGGTTGGAATTTGGATGTAAGTGAAGTCTTTAGTAGGTTTGATTATTCACAATTTCAACGAATTTGTTGAATTTAGATTGAGAAATTCAAGCTTATATTACATTTGAGATTGAATAATAGAATGAATTATAAAGTTGTTTAATGGAGTTCAATATTAAAGATCATTTAGTTTTGAACTGTAGGCTAAGTGATTAGCCAACATAATTTTAGATAAGTACACTTTTACAGAAAATATAGGTAGTAATAATAGCAGTTTGTTACAATGACATAAATTTATAAACGCTTCTTGAAATTGGTGAACCATACATTTTTCTTGTGGTAGAAAACAGAGAAATAAAGGAGAAAATAAATAGGAATCTATATTGAATGCCATGGTTGGTAAAGTGGAAATAAATGCTTTTAAAAAAAAAAAAATTGTGAATTTTGGAGGCACTCTTTTGGACTCCTACACATACCCTTATGTTTTATTTGAAAATTTCTACCCTTTTGACAAACATGTTTTTCGCTGTTTTTAATGTCTAATATTTGAGTATTTGTTTTCTCAATTGAATATCTATTATTTGAAAATTTTCAAATTGAGTCTTTCATTATTATTTATATGGCATAATATATAGGGAATTAATGAAAACTTGTAGAAGAAAAAAAATGTAATTTACGAGGAAAAAAAAACTCAAAATTTCTACTAATTTCTTAAAATTTTCTCTTTTCTAAATTTCTACTAGTTCTCTAAATATTATGGCTTATAAATTATCATCACGTTTTAACATTCACCCATTAAAAAAAAGATTAAAACATAACAACTGAATTGAAACATTTTAAATAATAAAAATTAAATAAAAAAATATCCGAATATTAGAAACTATAACTATATTTAAACAATATTTTTTATATGTCGTAGTTATTTTT
>JAOANK020000007.1:3169589-3181365 GCA_026257165.2 Telfairia occidentalis
AGTATGTGTCACCGCTGCATTGTTGTGTATTTAGGATGCATGACCAACATTGCTTGAATTATGTTGCACTTTTATCAAGATAAGCGTATAAATATATGTTTGTTCATGCTTATATATCCAGGAAAATATTTATGATTTTCAGAAATTTTAGATCAGATTACATCAGATTGACATTAGATCCTAAGTTTTACTTAGGATCCATTGTCGGCACGACACGTCAAAGGTCCAAAAGGATGATCTATGGCGGGTCGTGTCACTTTTAGTTATCAAAAAGATAATAGTAATGTATAAAAAAAAAATACTATGTGTAGCCAAATATTTTTCAGTTAGATATCGCCACCCCACAAAGATTCTTACCACTACTTAAACGAAATATACAAAAATTATTTTATAAAAAATACGTTTTTGGTCGTTAAGATTTGGTTTTAGTTTTTCTGCTTCTTAGGTTTCAAAATGATGCACTTTTACCCCTAACTTTTGAGTTTAATTTTTATTTGAGTGTCTAGATTTCATAATGTTCACACTTTTACCCTTGCATTTTAAATTTAGTTTATATTTGGTCCCTAAATTTTAAAATGTTGCATTTTTATCTCTAAATTTTGACTATTACTTATTTTTTGTCCTTAACATATATAGTAGAAGTATTAGTAATGTTTCTATTTATTATTAGTATTTTTGCCACATTACCTTTTTAAATATTATAAAAATAATATTTTTACTTTGTAAACATATAAATTAATATTAAACGAATTCATCAACATTTTGTAAATGTTACTACTTTTTATTATATGTCAGGGCCAAAAGTAAATATTAATAAAAAAATTATGAATAAAATTGTATAACATTTTGAAAGTTAAGAATTAAATGGAACTAAATGGAAAATAAAAAATGTGATATTTTGAAATATAGAAACTAAATGAAAACTAATGTCAAAACGGAGGGACTAAAAAGTTACTTTTTTATCTTTCTGTATCTAAATTTTTTTTCAAAAATCAGAAGAATGCCGCAAGGAAAGGGATGGGTCATGCGTATTCAACGTAGTTTTTATGACTTTGACAATGACATGGCTTTTGTTATTGAGAAGTACTTCTCAAAAATTTTCTTTCATTATAATGGGAATGGGATCCTTTCGCTGTATCATAATTGCATGGATTATTAGAGGGACATATCAAGATATTTATTATAAGGATAATCTTTACTTTCGCATATTTTCTTATTTAACTATCATTCAAAATAATATCGTCAACAGAAATGAACACAAAACTAATAGAGATTATTTTTTTTAGATTAAAAGAAATATATGAAATTCGACCAAGAAGTAGCAGGTTTATTACTTGCCTACAAAAATAAGACTTATAACTATGATTTTTTTTTTTTTTTTTAATTCAACGATATGTAGAGGTACGAAAATTTAAATTCACGAACTCTTAGTAAGAAGATACTTCTTTAGAGCTATGTGATTTAGTATAAGTAGTGACTTTTAGTTATTTCATTCCAGATCTCCAATTTCTACGATTGTTAAGCGTACTCGATCTTCTCGAAAATCTCCGATGACCGGAGCCGCCGCGAATTCCGAAACCGCGCCTCTTCTTCTTCTTCCAACTAAAAGTCCGACAGATCCCTTCAACTTGACCTACATAACGTACTTCATTTTAGGCGCCGGATGTATCTTCCCATGGACTGCCTTCTTAACGGCCATCGATTACTTTTCCCATATCTACCCTCAAACGCACATCAATCGGATCTTCGCCGTCGCATACATGCCCGTCGCCATCGCCGGCCTCGTCGTCATCGTTTTCTTTGGCCGACGCTCCAATGCTCGGGTCCGTATCAACATCGGCTTGTGCCTCTATGTCGTCTCCTTGCTTTCGGTGCCTCTTTTGGAACTATTCTACATTAGGGCTCGGGTCGGGTTGTTCAACGGCTTCTATGTCACCGTCGGTGCCGTCGCCATGACCGGTGTCGCCGACTCCCTCATCCGAAGCGGCCTCTCTGGTTCCGCCGGCGAACTGCCGAAGAGGTATATGCAAGCTGTTGTCTCCGGGTTCGCCGCCTCTGGTAATTCAAATACTTTAATTCCGATTCTGTCCATGTCCATTGCTTCATCTCTAAAAATAGGAAGATTCCTACTGTGAAATTTTGAGTTGATCGCAGGGGTAATAGTGTCGGTGCTGAGATTAGTAACGAAGGCAATATACGCACGAGACGCTCAAGGATTGAGACAAAGCGCAATTCTCTACTTTACAGTGGGAATTTCATTCGTAATTGTTTGTATTGTGATGTACAACGCTGCAACGAAGCTTCCAGTTGTGAAACATCATCGGAATTTGAAGGATGAGGAGAAACAGAAGAAGGGTTCTGTATTTGGGTCCATAAGCAGATCCCATTTTGGGGAAATATTGAGCACAATCAAAATCTATGCATTTGGAGTAATGACCATCTTCATCATATCAACGTCCATATTTCCAGGTTATGTTACAGAGGATGTTCATTCAGAGATTTTAAAAGACTGGTATCCCATTACTCTTATTACTGGATATTATGTGTTTGATCTGATTGGGAAGTATCTTTCTTCCATATATCTCATAAAAAATCCAAATATCACTTTGGGATGCTGCTTGGGGAGGGTGTTGTTTTACCCACTGTTTCTGGGTTGCTTGCATGGTCCTCAATTCCTTAGAACTGAAATTCCAGTGGCTGTTCTTACTTGTCTTTTTGGACTTAGTGCTGGATATTTGACTGCTGTTGTGATGATCTCTGCACCCAAATTGGTCCCATTTGAACATGCAGAGGTTGCTGGGATTTTAATGGCGATGTTCTTGGTTTCTGGTTTGGCCATTGGCTCTCTTCTTGCTTGGTTTTGGGTCATTTGATGCAGAATCCTTCCCACAATTTTGTAAATGAATTGTGATTTGGTTTCAAGTTGAACTGGGCGTACCACTTCAACTTGGACGGATTGAATTTTATGTGCTAAGTAGCATTCATGTGATATGTTATTTGATCATAATTAACTTTTTGTTCAGAATTATTTTTGGAAGGACTTAATTAAAATTTAGATTTTTAAAAGAATAAAAGCTAAATCGAGAACTGGCTAAAAGACAAGAGATGAATTAAAAAAAAAAAAAAACACAAAAATATTGCTTCATGATGATAAGAAGTAAAAACAAAGGAGAATAGAAAGGCTTCGAATGGGCTCTCTGAAAAGAATATATTCCACGCACGAAATTCCAAGCAGTAGCGTCAAATGCTGAATTCAACTGGTTTTGACTTTTGAGCCAATGGAATCAGTTTTGCAAAGGTGGATTATTTTATTTTATTTTATTTTTACTAAATAATTTGATTACGGTTTGTTTTTGCTAAACTTTTGAAAAATCACCCTACTCTCCCAATTCGTCCGTGTAACATGGTGTGTTGCTAAATATTATGAATGTTGGAACTATGACCTGTTAAAAAAATGTTTAAATATTATTTTGATTTCTATATTTTTAACTGTAGTTCACTTTAATTCTTTTACTTTCAAAATGTTGGTCTTTATTTGCAATATTCTACTACAAATTCGATACATAATGAAAATTCTTTATTACAAAATTATTGATGCATTTCAAAAAAATTATTGACCATATTCTTATGCTGAAATTGTGATCGAAAAATAGAGATAAAATAAAAAATTAAAAAACTAAAATGAATGCTTTGAAAGTATACATGGCTAAATTGAACAAAAGTTAAAAGTAGAAATACTGAAACAAATATGTTGACAATATGATAACTAAAATGAACAAAGGTTAAAAGTAAAGTACAAGAACTAAAACGAATAAAGTAGGAAGATAAAAAATAACTAAAATGAATCAGAGCAGAAAGTATGAGGATAAAAAATCGCATCTAAACTTTAAAAAAAAATGTGCATTTTTTTCTTTTCATGTTGCAAATTGTAGAACTCGTCCACACGTCGACATATATCAGCAATGAGAACAAATGTAGAGTTTAATATGCTGACAGTTTATAAACTTTTGCTTTGATAAGGATCTGGCCATGAATCATTACTGAAATAGAGTTGGGCACCATATATCCATATAACTGCTCTTTCATAGTTGCAATTCCGATCCAACAACTAAAGAAAGGCTGAATTTCAAAACCGAAGAAAAGAGTTCTCATAGCATCAAAATTAAAATTCTGTGCATAAAACAATTTTTCACATATAATTCTCGTTTTCTTGATAGTCTAATGTTTGAAAATAGTTTATTTTATCTGCTTCCCACTCCCCGATCCGCTGGACCAAAACGGGAAAGAAGATTTGCTATCTACATTTCCAGATAACAATATACTAATGTTGTTGGTTGCGCTTCAAAATTTCAAATGGAGTATTATCTCAAGACTAAACTAAAAACTGTTTGATTCGAATTTCTTTCTTTTTTTTCAAGCTACAAGTGCGAGCTCTCATGGAGACAAAGTACGACTGTAAATACTAAAAAGAATGAATCTAAAGCATACAATTGAGTGAAACCGCAACAGCGATGCGATCCTTTCACCCTAAGGAAATGGCATGAAAGTTCAACAACCAATGACAGCCAGACGCATCGAAAACTAAACTCATGCTTTTGATCTGAAAGCTAAACCAGTCTCTACCTTTTTTATTTCAAAGATAAGCATCCTCCACATCTTCAGAACAAACATTTCAGCTTCTTCATCCAAAATTGACTGAAGCAGCTCCAGCATTTGAGATGCCTTTACGTGTTCTTGAGTACTTGAAACAATGTAATCAACAAGAGTGGTTTCCTCCTCCCCCAAGAACTCTGTTATTTTTTTTGAGATCCATGGTCTCATTCTCTCATGTAGTGCATGCTGCCAACAAGTATAATAATGCGTTAAATCTCCAGAAAAAGTTATCAAAAATATTTTTGCAAAGACTCACAATCCAAACTGTTAAATTAACTATTCAGAACCAAACAGCAAAAAGAATCAGAATATGCAGTGGCCCAACTCCACACAAAGTTCTTCTAATCATCAGGAACAAAATTGAAAACTGTTAAAAAAAAAAAAAGATTTTTCGTCAAACTCAAGGTAAAGAGAACGAAATGAGAACAGACTTGTCAACTACGGTTGTCTAGCATCTTCATTAATTCGACACAGGCAATGAGATGCAATTATATCCTTTTTTCCAGTATTACTAATGCAATGCACTACTACAGAACGAGAATTGGAGTAAACTTCCAATGAGAAATGTGGTACAGGAGTGCTATTCTCACAAAAGCTTTTATGCTTATGAGCATACCTTTTGTAATTAAAGCAGATACCTTATCTTCCCTTCCCTCTTAAGTAGTAGCTTTAAAGCATTTTGTGGGGGAGACAGTTTACATATTGAAAGAAAAAGGGGGAAATGTGAAAAATAAAGTATCGAGTTGGTAACTAGAAAACTTCAGTTCATCTTCAACAAGTTTAATGAAGGAGAAATCTCTAGCAAGAACTAAAAATAAACATTAATCTTCTTGCAAGATCAGAAGGACCTGCATAATAACCAAAGCATATGGGCACAAGAAAAGATGGTTCGTTTATCCAAAAAGCTGAGGCCTTTGAGAATCTCCTAAAAACATATTTCACCCAAGTTATTCATGTAGCACACAGTTTCAAATTTCCATGCCCATAAGATTCGTAGAATAGAGAGAAAAAAATGGAAAAAAAAAAACAATGAGATTCCATACCTTTTCGTAAATAGACCAGTTTATGTCATATGAGAATAACTCCTCCTTGGTCTTTGGAATCATATCAATCAACTGTTTCGCATCCAAAAGCTTTTTATTATCTGGTGTTTTTACTTTATCCAAAACATGGTCTCGCTCTCTATCTCTGTCTATTGTCTTGTTCTCATCTTTGCTGCGATAGGTGTCCTCATCATTTCGATCTCTATCCCGCTGACTAGACTTTTCACTAGAACGCCTTCCTCGCTCCCTTTCACTGTCAGACTTCTCTTCTTTGGAATTAACATTTGATATACGTTTTGCAAACTCAGCTGCTGCAACTAAATTTGGCGGCAAAGCCCCAGTAATGGCAGGTTGCACAGCCTGGAGTTCCTCAGCTGAGTAATCAATTGGAACCAGTGGCCTCATCTTCTTCTCCTTCTGTGCTTCATCATCCTCCTCTTCATGAAAAACTGAAGGCACAGCGGTCCGCTTTCCAGATCCTACTAAACCAAATCCTAACCTTTTTGCAGGCAACCCTCCACTCTGTCGAGTCTCTGATGATATTGTATTTAATTCATCACCACTACCATTTTGTAAAATCCCATCCCCTGTCACATACCAGATGTGTCATTCAAATAATAGAACACAAGAGCAAAAGTAATAACTACGTGGAAAAAAAAAACTTCTTACAGCTGACATGTAAGACAAATACCTATATGGTTCTCACAGCTAGAGTTGAGATCAGAATCACGTTCAGAAGACATAACTTTAATCTCAGTAGCGGATTCTTCAACAAGAACAGTTCTCTCATTGACATTAACCATCTGACCAGATAGAAGTTTCAGTGGATCCTTCTGTTTCTGCAGCTGTTCCTCCTCGGCCTTCCTCTCGGCCTCTACAATTTCTTCTTCCTCTTTCTGTCTATCAACTGAATCATCTTCCTTTTCTCTAAACCTCTTCTTCCTCTTTTCTTCCAGAGCACCTCTGCGCCATTTTCTTCTTGAATCATCGTCCTCGTCGTCTTCATCATACAATATCTCTTTCTTCCTTTTACGTTCTTTCTCTTTCTCCCTCTCCTTCTCATACTGCCTCTGCTTTTCTCTCTCTCTTTCTCGATATTCCCACTCTTTAAGACATTCTTCATACTGTCGCTCAGCCTCCTCAATCTTTCTTCTTTGTTCCCTCTCTTTCCTAGCTCGCTCCCGCTCTGTCTCTCTTTCATATCTCTCAATTTCCCGCTCCTTCTCCCTTTTCAGATCCCGCTCCCTGTCTCTTTCTCGACTTCTCCTGTCATACCTTCTACTTCTGTCGGGTGAACTGGTTTCAGGTTTGTCATGCTCGCTAGTTTGTTTATTGTCACTAGTTGTGTCATCATCATTTTTATCATCAGCTGCATCTGTAGGGCACTTAAAATTTTAGAAAGAAACATAAACTATTTGCAATAAACTAAGGATCGAATGGTAAACATTGTTGCACAGCTCCTGTGCAAACTTATTCTCATACTACAAAGAGAAGATGTGAACAACCAACTGATAAACACTAACCACTTCTCAAAATATCAGCGTCAGATTCACCATCTTTCAATTTAGCGGATGTTTCTGCATTTGAAATACCAGAGACATCAGCTGTTGTCAGTACAGGAGGCGGTGGCAGAGGTCTAGACTTTAACCTCTCCTCCAGTGCATTGGTAAGCTTTTCCGATGCCTCTCGATCAGCATCTCTATCTTCATCACTTAAAACAGCCGAACAGGCAATGTCATGATCTTCTTTTTCCCCTGAATCATGGTCCTCCTTTGAATCCTCTGCAGGCTTCGAACCTTCATTTTTAGCCACATTTGCTGTGTCTGCTTCTTCTTCCTTAGTCTCTGGAACTTGCGTTTCTTTCAGTTTCTTTGAATTCTCTGCTTTCTTTTCAACATAACGCTTCAGATAATCTCTTGTTGCTTGAGTACCTTTTAGCTGTTTATTTATAAAATAATGACAAATTTATATTAAAAATAAATTGAAAGGTGAATGTAGAACACAATAGTTGTTACTTGATGCATTACCAAAAGGAAGAAAGGGGAAAAAAACAGACTAGCTTAACTCACTGTCTTTTCATTCTCTATCAGAAACAAGTTTAACTTTTTATTTATGTTGATACCAAACAAAATAATTATCCATATCGTTTCTAGGATGAAAAAAAGCATAGTCTGTCATCCAAAAGGAAAACTAGTAGAAGCTTAGTAGAAAAAAAGGTACCACGTTGGTCAACCAACCTTGATTATGAATAAGTTCTCAGCTCTTAACATCAGATCACAACAAGATATATCAATCAAAGAAAATTAAACCATCCATGATTCTAACATATACAATACAATTGTCACTGGAAGGGAAAAATGTATGACTAAAGTAAAACTTGAGAGTGACTTCAGAAATCAGATCACCTTATAAAATATCTAAGCATTTCCATAGTTTTAAAATATGAGAACCAGTGTTATACAATGAAGCCCAATATAGAGATAGAACCCATGAAGCTTTATCTGAAATTTTAATCTGAAAATCCCGACAAAGAAGAGATAGAACAACCAAAAAAAAAAAAAACAAACAAATACTTACTTGTAATGTCCCCTCCTCTTGAGAAGGAATGTCGATTAAATAAATTTTCAAACAAACGTCTAGAATAATTTTTTAAAAGGAAAGAATTTGGTAGAGATTAACATTTATAAAACAGAAAGATTTTAAATAAACATTAACATTTATTGACCTGACTCACAATTGAAATGCCATGACACATTTCGAAAATAAAAGTATTACCATTTGGAAGATGTTAATACAAACAAAAACAGATAAGATCAAACAGGCTATATACAAAAATTGTAACAAATCCCATCATACCACTAGTTCTTGTCCATCAATGTTTAACTTTGTCAGTAATCGTAGTGCACGAAGAACACCTTCGGCAGACTCAAACTCGCAGAATCCAAAGGTTCTAGGAGTTCCATCTGTAGGATCTTGAGCCCGTTTCCAACTCTTCACTGGTCCACATAGCTAAAAGAAACAGATGGATATTGATTATAATAGACCACTAACATTGAGGAAAAGCAAAATAACATAAGAAATGTAACATGGAGAATGATAAACCCACCTGAAGAAGGGACAGCATAAAATCATTTTCCACTGATTGTGCAATTCGGCCAATATAAACTGTAGTTTGTGGTTTTTCCGCAGGTGTAACGCTTGGGAGAACAGCTGGCCTAACCATAGGAGGGATGATTGGACGAACACCAGGCATCCCTGGAACAGGAGGACGTGGCATTGCTGGAACCATGCCAATAGCTCCAGGTGGCCGTGGAGGAAAAGGAGTCCGAATCATAGCAGGATATGGAGAAGGAAATCGAGGAACTCCTGCACAAATAAAGAAAAATATCTTGCCAATGCATCAGAAAGGGTTGGCAGACTACTCACAGCTAACCATCTAATGGTGCCAAAAATATAGAAGAATAATTGATGAGGAATCATGAATGCCATTACCAAAATCCAAATCATATAAACGATGGCAGCATTAGGAATGAAACTATCACCAGCTGAATGCATCATAGATAACCTGATGAAAACATTCAAATGATAGCACCAAATTCCTTGAAATGTTACGTAAATTTGTCTTACCTTACTCTTGAACTGCAGTCTTCTCAAAATAGCCCGTCCATCAAAAGCAGAATTTTATGATTTAGAAACACAACACTTTGAGCAACTCATACACACAGATGATCGATTGAAAAATGAATAAATTTACTTGTTCTTAAAATTCACTCTCAAATTTCCAATGGTTAGATCTCGATGGTGTAGCATAAGGAATCAAAGAAAATGTTGAATAAATTTAATTAAGAGAATTTGATACCTTAGAAACAAGGCGAACGAACACTCAGGAGCTAACATGGTCTGCTTCTGGCAATTCAAATATCCAGGGGCAGTATCCAATATAACTACCAGTAAAATCCTAGTAAATAAACATGACACAGCCGTATATTATGTAGCAGGGCAAAAGGAAGGACTCTTGAATACTACTAGTATTGTAAATACCAAGTTCTCTCTGGGCTTAGTAACAGAATCCCTTTTTTAAAAAAAAAAAAAAAAATCGTGCTGAAAGCAAACAAGAATAACAGGCAAATATGAATGAGCATACCAAAAAAGGAGTTGTAGTTGGGAGTTCTCTAAGCAATATGAAGCCTTCCAACCTTTCTCACCGTATTCAATCAAGAGACAAGACGCTGTAGGAGAAAACATCCTGTCATCGATACCCTTCATCTAACCAACACGAAAATTTTTAATAGACTCCGAACTTATTTTTGCAAACTCTTTCCCAGGCATCATAACATGCGCGGAACTTTACTTTGCGTCAACGCTTAAAAGAATATAAACTTTCAACTCAAAATCACAGGAAAATCAAAGTAAAATTTTCGTCGACTGTATTCCAGTTGATAACGAACTCAAAATGAACGCAGCTGTTGTAATTGACAGCATCAACAAACATAATGTTTAATAATTGCAAACATCACAGTGACAATCACTAATAAGAGAAACGGTTCAAAATTATTACGCAATAACATTGGCAATTGAAGTGTTGGAAATACTATGGATAAAGAAAACCCACCAGGGGGAGGAAAAGCTCCTTGAGGAGCAGCAGTTGGCACAGCTGCGAAACCATTTGGCATAGTGGCGTACGGCCTCATCGCCGGATTCAGAACCTGACCTGGTGGAACTTGATACGCCATCATCGGTTGTGGAAGTGGAAGTGGAACTGCTCCTGTACCGGCACTTGCCATACCAGGAGAAGGCGCCGCCACCGAGCTAACACCCGGAGGCTGAACCACAGGGTTTGGATAACTGGGGTTCAGCATGCCAGAGCTGGGCATGGGCGAGAACTGAAGAGTTGAGAGAGGCACCGGCCGGAAAGACGGAGCCGTCGGAGGAAGGGCCAAACCACCGGATAGCGGCGGCGGAGCATATGATAGAGAAGGAGGTGGTTGTTGCGTTGACACTAACGGCAAATGCAGGTTAGGGTTTATTCCGACAGACACCGATGTTGGTGGTAACGATTGCGATGGAGGGTAAGAAGAGGCGGTAGATTCGGGTTGATTTGTCTGAGAATTGGGGTTTTCGGGCTCGGCAACTTGAGGATTTGAATCAAGGGTTGCAGGGGAAGAGGAAGAGTCGGCCATGGAAGTAGAAAAAAGATCGCGAGGAAGTAGAAAGCTTCCAGGCTTAGCTTGCAGCTATTCTGTCGAAGGAGTTATTGGACTATCTTGTGCCCTAGAGACTGGTAGAGGGAAGAACCGGAGAAACAAAGCCTGAGCCCCTACGGAAACATTGAGAAGACGAAAATTACCTGTTTCCCTTTCAGCGCGATAGTCCCGTCTACCAGGTGACGCATCATTGGTCCACGTGGTAAATTGCGTAACCTACATGGGTATTTTAGTATTTGAGTCCACTAATAAACATTACGGGCTTTATGGAGGGACAGTCCGTTGTACTCGAACTCTTGACGGCCACAAGGCCCAATAAGTACACCTTTTTTATCTTACATTTTTTTTTTTTAGAAATTTATATATACATACACACACAAATATAATAAACATTTTTTTAAGTTCTAATCGGTGAGATTCGAACTTTAGTCTTATGGTCGATGATATATATTTTTATAAGTGAGTCATGCTCAAGTTGACTAATAAACTATTTATTTATAATCATAATAATTACTCATTTTCGATTTAACCATTTTTTAAAGAAAAATATTTAGGTATACACAATTATACGACCATTATGTTTTTTTACACTTAAGAGAAAGTAAATATTTTTTTTCTTTTTTTCAAACAAAATGAATAGCTGTCAAATTTTTTAACGATGGTATGTAGAAAGATATTTACATCAATGTGTAGCAAAATATTGTCCTATTTTAACTACAACTTTTAGTTTTTCTAATTTTTTTTTTTACGACGTTTTAGTTAGGTAGAATTGTCTTAACCAATTGAGTTATTTCGATTCGACCAGTTTTTAGTTATTTTTAAATCATGCATCTATTGGAGAAACTTTGACTAAATAACTATTAATTAATATGTTTT
>JAOANK020000007.1:3182092-3203006 GCA_026257165.2 Telfairia occidentalis
CCCACCCAAAAGGGAAAACCATTAGAGTCTCCTTTAAAGTTGGAAATGGTTTGGGAAGATTTTGCTTGGAAAATGCCTCTCCTGCCTCCCTTTCCATCAATCGCGCTTAATCCATTGCTCATATGTCAAGTGGGGACTCATCTGTTTGGTACCTTAAATTTAGAAGAAACTTGAAAATTGATGAGTTTTTGGATTGGCTTTCTCGTATGGGATATATTGAAGTTGTTTCCCTCTCTCTCTCTCTCTTTTATTTATTTATTTTTCTTTCATTTTTGGACTTGGTCCTCAGATCTTTGGGCTCCTTCTCTTGTAGCTCCATTCTTCAAGATGTCAACCCTCCTAAAAGGACTATTAGTCAAGACATGTGTACTGCAGTTTGGAAGGATAGATACCCCCCCGTTGGGAAGTCTTATTGGAGAGTATCAACACCCAAAACAAGTTCCAAAGAAAAAATCCAACCATCTCTCCAAATTGATGGACTCTGTAAAAGGGCTGAAGAATCTCAAGACCACATCTTCACTCAATGTCAACAAGCCTCCTCCTTTTCGGATTTGCTATTCTCCACTTTTGGGTGGTTTTTTCTGTTAGATGGCAAGGTGAAAGCAAATATTCACTCTTTTTGACTTATTTCCCTTTCAAGTAGAAGGCTGGGAAGCTTTGGCTCAATCTCTTTAGAAGTTGCCTTTGTTGCACTTGGATCGAGAGAAATCACCATATTTTGTGTGCTAACATAGGACTCTTATTTTCTTTCTTGAGAAAGTTATTTTTGTTGCTTGTTGGTGTAGGTTTAGTAGTGCCTTTTCTAATTATTCTATTTCTGATTCTTTTATATATATATATATAAATCAATTTCTGATATTGGGATTATGGGAGGGTTTTTTTTTGGTCCTCCCTTGGCTGTGGGCTAGTGCTGTTTCTTATCAATCATAATGATAAAAAAAAGAAAAAACAGAGCCTTATTTCTTTTCTTAGTATTACTCAAGCTAGGGCCTCCTCCACCTTGAGATAGAGAAACAACACCCCTTCTAATGAGCTGATGGGCCCTCCACTCTCCACCCCTTCCCATGAAAAAGAGCTGTTGATTCAAGATATGTACAAGAACCTTGAATACTGAAGTATAGCGAGTGGGTGTTAGGCGGCCAAGGTAAGATGTCTCTTTTCTCATAAAATAGGACTGTTTCCATCCTCACATAGGAAGTTAATGCCCACTACAGCGTACTTATAGAAATAAATTATAAGGCCTGAAGCTTGTTTGAAAATCTCAACCATTCATCTCTTAAAGCTCTCCACTAGAGAAAAGGCGGGTATCATTTGCAACTTGAAGGTGATTAATGATCATGTTGTTGTTTCTTATGGAAAGTCTTTCCAGAAAATTTCATTCCAGCTTTTAAGAAAGATGTTGTTGTTTCTCTGGCTTCAAATGAGGATTTAATTTTTTTTAAAGGTGGCTTTGACAAGCACCAAGTATCGTTTTTTTCTTACATTCATTGGCCATCTCCGTAACCAGGTGCACTAGTATTAGCATCTGCTCTTTGCGATTCAATTTTTGTTGGAACAAGAACAAGGCCGAGATTTTATCAAGAAGCAGATAACTTCATATGAGGTTTTACTCCCCTAACTTGGTCCTGAATTAAGATTCTTCTGCTTTTATTGTTTATCAGGAAGCTACTGGATGCGAAAATCTCTCACTGCCAACAACCTCAAGTATGGTTGGTAAGGTTCTGCATTTGGCGCTATAACTCCGAATTTATTTATTTATTTTTCTTTCCTATACTGACCTTAAAACCAATCATATATTTTGATAAAATGGAAAAATGATGGATCTGGAATGATAGAATGCTTGAACTGTGATGTGTCATGTTTTCATTCATGTAATGCTCAATATAATTTTCTCTCTAGTATGAATTCTAGCACATTTGTTTTGGCATCGATTTAGGCCTCTTTCTATGGGAAAAAAATGGGAAGGAAAAAACCATCAATGTTCTCACTTCTCGTCGTCATCATCATCAATAGTTCTTAGTTGATATGCAACTCACTCCCGTGGGAGCAAGGGGCATACACACAAGTAGACAAGCTCGAACTTTTTTCTGCTCTTTGTTTGACAATATAACTTAGGGACATTTATCATTGAAAATGTACAAATTTTAAAGTTTGAATTATCTTTTTCATGCACACTTAGGGCATCTTTGGAGAACCGTATGTACTTGCTGTTGTTGAAAGTAGGGCTCAGTACGGTTTGGGTAGAGTCGGCTTAGGAATTTTATGGATTCGAGTTGGGCAGTTCACCTACCCCAATGAATCAAATTCAACATCCAACCTAAACCAACCCTTAAAATTTTGAGTTGGGTCATCAGGTTGCTAAGTCGTGAGGGTAGCTTGAGTCAAGTAGAACATGAAGAAGAATATGTGACTGAGTTTACTTACTCTAGGAGAAAGAAAGAGAGAAACATTTAGAAATCTCTCGACCAGCAGGAGAGAGACTAGTGTTTTGGACGTCAAACTAGGAGTGAAGACATAGGCGGTGAGAGAGAACATGAGTAGTGACAGTTGACATTGAAGGTGAGTGAAGATGCCAATGGTGAGTGATATGAAGGTTTGAAATGAATGAAGATGAGGGTTGGTTTATTGAGTTGAGCATGCAATGGTGCAAGCCTTCAGTGATGGACGAGGGATGAAAAGGAAGAAGAAAAAGAGCGAGAGAGAAAATCAATCTGGTGGAAGCCATTATTGTTGTGGAATTGATATCTCTATGGAGATTAAGAGGAAGAAGAGACTATAGATCGAGAGGAAGGAGGAAATATCGATTGAGCGGGTGATTTGGGGGGGGGGGATGGTTGTGCATGCTGAGGATGTGAACAAAAAAGTCCTAAATCCATTTTTCTTTTTAGAAACCATAAATCTAATTATAAATAATAAAATATTATATACACATACCCTTTTCAGTTCGGGTTTGGTTGTACTGCCCATATTTTTCTCAACCTGTGAATCAAATTAAAAGTTTGATTTTCTTTAAAAATTGACCCAAAATGAACCAATCAGTTTGGGTTGAGTTGTTTGGTTTTTTTTTGGGTTGTGGGAACACCTTGAAAGGAAGATATAGATATTCTTGGAATTGGAGCCTAATTTAGATTTTCTTGTTCCTGGTATCGAACATACTTTTCTGCTTTATTTTCTTTGCATATTTGGAGGAATAGTGCTTTTTTACTATTTTTATTTTTTTTATTAATCATTGTTGATAAATTAACTGTGGAGGAAGATTTGATGTGATCAAATTACTGTCGAGGTAGATCACATACATAATTATTAAATACTCATCTTTGGTTTGGTTGATGAGAAGGAAAGAGACAATGTCTTACGCCTTTTCCAATTGTTGAATCATCACAATAATTTCTTGCCAAAAGAAAAACCGTTCCACACTGGAAAAAGTTACAGTTAGATTATATGATCAACTACAAGGAATTTGTTTCATAATTCAAAATTTGTCAGCTAATCAGGCCCACGGGTTTAAATCTTTTTGTAGGTACGTCTTATGTAGCTAGGGAAAAGACTGCTTCGTCTTCAGCTGATTCGTTGTCCACATTCACCTCGTGTTTTTACCAGAAGTTCGAAGAAAAAGTACTGTGCATATAATTATCTGTAACTTACCGTTTTACTTCAGTCCTAACATAATTTCTTGCCTATTTTAAATTATCTGAGCAGACAGAACGCAATTATAGCGCCTTTGGTCAAGAACTATCAATTCTGGGATGCTGTGATAATCGGAACCAGAGATATAATGGTAGATTATCACCAAAAGTAAAACAGAGGGGTCAAACATCATCAAGACAGCAGCCATTCAAATGTGCCAACAATCTCTCTCCTGATTTACAGAAAAATGTTTCTCCAGTTGCTAGTCAAAATAGCAAAAATCCAGAAAAATTTGATTTTCATGACAATGAAAAGCTGCCTGGCTGTTTTGGGAAGTAAGTTCTACTTCAACTATTCTTCTTTGACTACTTTCTAAGTTTTCTCCACCTCAATTCCGATGCTGCTGTGATTTAGATACTGGAAGGGACAGCCAAAAAGGAGCCCTGACAATGTTGAGCTGAGCCACAACATTTTAACCTTTCTCTTGAAAGGGAAAGCCAAAACAGAAAATGAATAAAATTAAATAAGCATCCAGTTGGATATTAGCTTATTCAACTGATGTTCTGAAGAGTTGAGTGACCTCAAAGTTGACTGAAAAAATCAAATGACCTATTATGACTTCACTCAGTTAATTTTTCAGATTGCATTAGCCCTTCCATAATTCATGTGCTTAGATTATTTTGGCACCTTCTTTGCAGGAAGGATGCTTCTCAAGTTCAATATCCAGATTGTTCGAGGACTAGAAAGGTACGTTTTGGGTGTTAAGTGTGCCTTTTGTTGGGTTTATGTTTTGACTTTTATGCATAAGGCAAGATGTAATACCCATTTGATATAATAATCTTACCTTGGTCTTATTCTTTTGGATTGGAGTGTGTTAATGTAGTTAGACTTTGGACTCCTTTTGGTAGACTAATTTTTGTTTGCCCTTGTATATTCTTTCATTTTGCTCAATGAAAGTTTGGTTTCTTGCCCAAAAAAAAAACATAATAGTTTGGTATAGAGCTTCGTGAGTGGTTTTATCTCTCTGTTTTATGGTAGCATTTTTTCATGTATGTACTTTAATCGTTCTTTAATGAAGGTCTTATTTTCTTTGTAAAAACTGAAAAGACCGTGTCAAGATGGAGTTTATGCTGCCTTTAAGTAGGATAGTTATGTTCTGTACTTTATGGTACTTTCTTCATCTTGTTCTGTTCTTTATGGTACCTTCTTCATCTATATGATGAGATTTCTCTGGATAGGGGCATACCATTGTAGTTGTAGACGAGGAGGAAGCTTTGGCAATAGAAATACCAGAACATGAAGACAAATGGTAAGTTTAATATGCTTGCTTCTTTAATCCATAGACATGCAAGCTTAGCTTGGAGATTCAAGCTCTGGTTTACATTTTTGTGGAACGTTTCAGCATGAAGGAGGCCAAGATCTACTACCCATCAAGGTACATAACACATTTTCATATTATTAATATCTAAGTATCTTCTCTTTAATTTTTTTATTCTATGAAAGTGGTCTTTTTATTCTATATTCTACCAATTGTTGGCAGGGACGATCCAGAATCTGTTGAAATTTGTTTTGAGGACATAAAATGTCTTGATCCAGAGGGTTATTTGACATCAACGATCATGAATTTTTATATTCGGTTAGTAGAGCTATTTGGACTTATGGAAGTGATTAGATGTAGAATTTGATGTGTAACTCATTGCACTGCAAAAAGTTCTCTTGTCGTCTTTGAACTTCAATATGGCATGATACATTGTTATCTCAAGAAGTCATGGGGTTTAGTTTCCTTTTCTTCTTATTTGAAAAAAGTTTTTGTTGCTTTGACCGGAACTCGAACTGTTTTCTATGTTTGGAGGTTTTTCTTTTTTTCCCCCCTCGAGGCATGACTTGGCTTTCCTTTCAATTTCTTGTTTGCTATCATCATGTTGTTTTATTTTGAGATTTCTAGTATGGAAAGCACCTTTTCAGTTTATAAAAAAAAATACTACTTTTTAAGGGAAATCCAGATGAAGTTAAATCTTTTTGCAAGGGAGTCATCTTGGCTTAAACTTATCCCGTTGTTTCCTTATGTAGAAGGTCTATTGTTAGGAACTGCGACGTTTTATCCTATAATAAGGTCTATTGACTTATCCCGTGAACTAGTGGAGGCAGCACGTGGTCTACTATAATTAGTTGTAGAATTACTTAATTATCCTATTATAAGAATAATCAAAGTCGTTGTGTTTGCTTGTCATGGATGCAGATTTTATTGCTATCATCTGTTTTTATCCCTTTACATTTTTGCTTCTTTTTCAGTAGAAATTTAAGGTATTGATGCAGTTTCTTGTTTCGTGTTCAACTTTCCTCCCTTTGTAGGTACTTACAGCAGCGAGCATTTGCAACAAATTGGGTGTTGTGCAATTATCACTTTTTCAATACCTATTTTTACGAAAAGCTAAAGGAGGCTGTATCAAACAAGGTAGTCCTATATACTTTTTTCAAGGGTGTTTCAATACTTTACTTCCTCCTGAGTGATTACTTCATTCTTTCTCGAGAGAAGTCTGTAAGACTATGGTGCAGAAGTTTCTGTTAACCTAAGCCCAATGTGAGGCTAGAGCCTGCCTAGATGCATAATTTGTAGATCAAATAACACATCCTTAAAAGATAGTTCCTTCCGTTTTATATATCAATGAAAAGTTTGTTTCATGTTAAAAAAAAAAAGAGAAGCATAGAAGAAGAAATTGTAGATTTCTTCTTTATCACTATCTGGGAAAATTAAAATTCAAACAAAGAGTTAAAAAAATCACAATTGCATTTAGATTATGAAGGACAACACATTAGTGTGCAAAAAGAAAACTGATATCTAAATCATTTGAGTTGTAAACCTTATTGTGGTGCACTAAGAAGGCACACACCCAAGCTAGATTGCCTCATTGGACATGAAACAAGATGACCAAGGTGCATCTGAATGACGCACCTGTGTATGTTTGTAGAATCAATAACCTATACTTTTTGCTTTTATAAGTTTTATTTACTGGATATGGTAACGTAGAAATGCATTACTGGGTTGCTACTAGATTGAGAAGTATGCACATAGGCATGCGATGCAACATACTCTGGACACCTGCATGACATGTAACAGACTTGATGATATAATATTCAGAAAAGTTAAGACACATGTAACAAAGATGTGTTGCTTATAAAATATTAATATATTTGTATATTTAACTCAGTCAAAGTCTTCAGAAGCTTCTGATTTGAGGGATGGAATTCTAATTTCGAGGTTGGGAGAATGGGGGTGAAGATGTGGGTTTGAGGCTTCTTTAAGAATGGAGCCTTTTTTTATCTAATTTACAACTTTTCAATTAAAACTGTAAACTACCCAGAAAATGTCTCAAGTCATGACTTGGCCGTGTCCACTTGTCTAAGACTCAGTTTAGGTGTTTGACATTTGTCCAAGGCATGTTTGCATGTCTAGTAGTGTTGAATACTCACACCCTTATCCTTGGATGCCTGTCGAGGATTTCTAGCTAAACGGCTACCTTTACTCATGTTATAAGCCAGGGGGAAGGGCAGGGTATGGAATTATTGGAAGGCTTTGAGCTAGGAAGATTGATAATGTGTTTAAAGTGGCTTTCTGTCTAAAGAGTAAACTTGGAGAAGTACGTTACTTGTGGCATCAATGTTTGTATGGGAAGAGTGGAATCGGTGACAACAACTTTGGAATGCATCATAAGCAGGCTCCTTATTACCTATTTGGGCATCCTTTGGGGGATAATCCGAGGAGGGCAAGTTTTTGGAAACCAATTGAAAATGGATGGTGAGAAGGGGCTGGAAAAACTTCGATCTTTCAGTTAGAGAGAGCTTGACGTCAGCTAATGTGGTGCTTTCTAATCTACCAACATATTATAAGTCTATTTTCTCAATTCTAAGGAACACTGTAATAAGATTGGGAAGGAAAATGAAGAACTTGATTTGGGATGGGGATTAGGAGGGAAAGATTAAACTTCTAGTCAATTGGTAGACTGACTGTACTTGTTGCGGATGGTGGCGTTGGAATTGATAATTTGAGGAAAAGAAACGAGGCTTGATTAGCAAAATGACTTTGGATGTTTTCCTTTGGAGTAAGGAAGGAACGTTGAAAATGTGTTATTGTTAGTATTTATGGGGAGGAAAAGTATTACAATGCTTAGGCCTTTGGTTGAAGAATTCACGTGGATGAGAATTGGAAATGGAATAAAACGTCCTTCTAGAAGGATAAAATGGATTGAGTCTCCTCTTCTTGTGCAAACTTGCCCTAGGCTTTCTGCAGTCTCCCAGGGAAGAGCGCACAACCTATTCGAACTGTTCAATGGGAAGAAACTAAGCTGGTGCAGAATTTGATGAATTCCAGAAACTTATCGAACTCTTAAATGGGGTTCATCTCGATAGTATTGGAGTAGAAAATGATGGTGCTTGTTGTAACCTTTAGGGATTATTCTTGGTGAAATCACTACTCTTCCATTTTACGAATATAAGAACGTGTTTTAATAAAAAAAAACTATTGATTTTGTATTTATGGAAATATCTTCCTGCAGATAAAAAGCTACAAGTAGTAATGGTTTATTTATTTATTTTAAAATTAATTTAATTTTAGGAACCATAATTTTTCATTTCATAAATGAAAAATTACTCATGAGAATCAATTTGTGTAGTTAAGCTTTTAACCATTTCCCAGCTACTATTTATGTCAGTCGAAGGCTTGAAGCTCTTAGGGTTTGAGTTTGGGAGCAATAGCATGTCTCATCTTCCCTTATAAGTTGTCCTATATTTTCATGGTTGTTGAAGTTATTTCTTCTTCAAACGTGCATGCCTACACGTGCGTATGTATAGTTTCATATAATTTGTATAGTTTTGCTGTAATAAAGTATTTCTTTCCTGCAAATTATGCTTGACTTTGAATATCTTGACGTGTAAAGGGGAAGGACAAAGAGAATTTTTTTGTCAAGTTCAGAAGGTGGTGGAAGGGCGTTAATATATTTCAGAAAGCATATGTATTGATTCCAATCCACGAGGAGTAAGTTCCAATGGTCAACTCTTTAATATCTAGGCGTGCAATAAATTGTCTCTCTGTGCTAATGGCACTATCAATGCATGCTATTGTTTATTTAGCAGTTCGCTTAGCATGACAATTTCCATGTGAACGTATAGAATCTCATCATATTGATTATTGAGTGGGCTATTTATTTCCTGTAGCTCTTACATTGTCTAGAGCTTTTTCAATTATTCCTGTCCTGTACCAGCCATGTTACGCTGGCCGCATGACCAAAGAGAAATCTTTAAACTTAAATGCTTTTAAGGTCATGGGTTCATGCTGTGGTTGTCATTTATCTAGGATATTAAATATTATACGCATTCTTTTTGGTTATTCTGGGTACAGTTTAAAAAAAGAATCCTCTTATGTTACCCATACACACACACACATATATATATATCCGTGAGTATCTGGGCCAACTAGCGTGCACCTCGACTATGTTACCTAGAATTTTGATTTTATCTTTTGGTTTCTGATGTGCTCAGTCTCCACTGGAGTTTGGTGATTATGTGTTTTCCACAGAAGGAAGATGAATCGGGACCCATTATTCTTCATTTGGATTCACTGGGACTACACTCTAGTAGATCCATTTTTTATAACATTAAAAGGTATGTGTAGCCCTTTTATGAGACCAATGAAAATTCATTAACCATCTCTGGAAGTATTTTGATCAACTACTATCGTGAAATTTATATTATTCTGTTTTTTTGTCTGCAACTTCTTTTAGATATACTATTAAGATGTTCTTCAGAGAACGATTGAAATCTAATTGCATAAATTTTCATCTGTAGTTTTATAAAAGAGGAATGGTGCTACTTGGATCGAGAAGTTGCTGATTCAGATCTTCCAATGCCGTATAGGATATGGAAAAATATCTCTCGAAGAATTGAAGAGAAAATAATCGAGGTAGTCTTCCTACTCCTATTAGTTGTGTTATCTCTGTGTATTATATCAGCCTATAGATGGTAATTTTTCCAGATTTGTTATTTCTCTGCATAATGTATAAACCTATAGCAACTAGAAATCTAAAATGGTAATGAACAGAAAATAGTATTGGTATTAAGTGGTCATTCAGCAATTGGATTAGTCAGTCGTTTACAGCACACCGTAGTTTTGAAGTCTAAGAAACCCTGCCAAGTCAGATGTAAAAATCAATGACTAGTCAACTTTCATTCATGAACTGAATAATGTTAATTTATTTTTTATGGTGTGGATTTGAGATTTTGGCTTTCCACTTAAATAAATGTCCATCTCCAGGTTCCACAGCAAAAGAACGACTACGATTGTGGCCTCTTTGTTCTATACTTCATAGAACGCTTCATCGAAGAGGCTCCTGATAGGCTAAAAAGGAAGGACTTGGATATGGTATTTATGCCTAAGATTTGATTTTATAACATTAAACACGTTCCCGGCATGCTTCATCGACATGATGTGTTTTGCTCGTGAAATCTCAGTTTGGCAAGCGGTGGTTCAAACCCCAGGAAGCTTCCAGCTTGAGGACGAAGATAAAAAATCTGCTCAGAGGAGAGTTTCAGAATGCAAGAAGGCACTCCCTGTCCGTTCCTGTGGAGAGCTCATCCTCAGATCACTCTCCAAAACAATAAATTGGCAGGTTTTTTTTTATGCAAGATGGTATGTT
Source organism: Telfairia occidentalis (assembly GCA_026257165.2). Taxonomy (NCBI): domain Eukaryota; kingdom Viridiplantae; phylum Streptophyta; class Magnoliopsida; order Cucurbitales; family Cucurbitaceae; genus Telfairia; species Telfairia occidentalis. The sequence goes on from JAOANK020000007.1 coordinate 3,192,409, forward strand.
GTTGCAATAGTTCACTTGGGATTGGGCGGGCTGTGCTATCGTCTATCGCGCTTGGCGGTTTCTCATCTTAGCAACCGACGGATCTTAGGTATGATTTTTCTAAAAAAATTAGAAATGTAAAGCCTCAAAAACTGGTTTGCAATAAGTTGAAATGATGTAGTGAGTTGCTAGGGTCACATCACAACACCAAGAAATCAAATTAGACGAGCTAGAAAAGCCCAGGACATGAGGAACGTCCCCAAGGCTTAGGCTTAGGCTTAGGCCATTGCATGGAGTGGACTTGGGAGTAAGTTGTCCATAGGATTGTTGTATTTCTATTGTGACCCCTCCTAGTCCTAGACTCCTTGGCAATACCTGTTAACATTTTTTACCGAGTTAAAAGTGCTGTTGGTTTAAAAGGAATGTACACCACCTACCTTAAAATTTTCTACCTTTTACTGTTCTCAATCCACTGTAGATATTTTTCGTATCAGTTAATAAACATCTAATTATTTCCCCTCTTCCCTTTCCCTTTTCCTTGGATTGATGGCATCTGATTATTTCCAAACATTCTTTTTAACGGAAACTTTGTGGTCTTGGAAGAAAATGATAGCTTCTGATTGTACCAGTAGCAGTTTCAGACAGATGGGCTGCAGCGGTATTTCAAAATCTGTTTACAGACTTACAGGTACATAGGATCTAGGGGTGTAGTGGGTAATTTTTTATATTCCTTTGTTTGAGGTAAGGGGTTTGTAAATTTGGACATGAGAACAGCCCACATTTCATATACCTTGAATGAACAAAGGATATCTTTAATTTCTCTTTTGAATATGTGAGATTTCTGTGTCTAAGATGAAACTCCTCTCTTTAAATATTTTTTTGATTTATTTATTTAGATTATTAATTAATTGAAATTGGTTAGTATGTCGTTAATACTACACTAAAAATAAGTGATAATAACGTATTAAAGTTAACATAATTATTCAAGTGTAGTAAACGATAACAAGTATTTGATTAATAATTTTACTTGATTCATTTTCATTGATAAAAGTATATTACATTCGTTTTCAAAAAAAAAAAAAGGGATAAAAGTATAATACGTTAATACAATTAGAATTACTTATCTTAAAAAGTTTGTTTGATTTGTTATAACCATACATGACGTAATAATTATAATCATTAGTTATTATTGCATTCAAATTACACTGATTATTTACTCAATTAATTATATTAATGGATCGAAATTAATATGTATAAATTCATTTATTCCTGTAAAAATTAATAGTATTTCCATATAAAATCAAATCTGTAATCTATAATTCCTAACATTATTCTAAAATATTTTATTCCCATCCACAGACATCCAATCAAATCAAATCTCATATTTAATGGCCCTTATGACATACTGCATTATACAAGTGAATTGTTCATTCCTAAATGAGAACAGGTAAGACAAGATTGACTGTAGTTACACCATGAAGTAGAAAAAAAAAGTAATTTTGTATTAATTCAGTATACAAAAATGTAAAAAACTAACAATACAGTGAGCTTGAGATAACTAAAACTAAGATGATCATATAACACAAAATTCAAGTTACGATACATTCATTTTCGAGAGGCGATTTTCACCAACCAATTTCCTTGTTCTCGAAACCAAACGACCGAGGCACACTGCGGTCAATCGCAGTACTGACATATCAAAGCTCAAATCTAGTCCCTGCAGTCCACAAATATAAACATTAATCATCTATAGGGTAAAAAATGGCAATAGCAAAAGAAAGATCATTCCAAACTATTCCCAATAAAGAACTTTTACCCGAAGTCTCATTCAATCATGTGTTAATCAAATAGTCGAGATGCATTGTCAGAGAAGCAATTGCAAAACAGGATGAAAAAGAGTGCAGACAAGCAGATACATGACAAGTAGGCGGAGGATGGTAACGGCTATGACTACTTCAATTGACTAAGAAAACCTTCCAGAATGATCCATACTTGCCTAAAGCTACAGTCCGAGAATGTGATATGGTAGAAAAGATTTTATTATCGAGGAATCTAAAATTTAGCAGCGCGAACAAAATCCAAGAATCACCAAGTCAGAGGCAGGAGGTGCAGAATAATTAATACAATGGAAAAGAAAGAAAAACAGCAAAAGGATTACAAAGTGCCAAAGAGAAAAATTGTGATGATCAACGAAAAGATATTGGCTAAACCATTACGTTTTTATATCAGGACTGCAGTCGTTACCACATCGGCAAAAACCTCTTTGCAATTGCAGGAGGAATGAAGATATTTACCACCAACATGAGATCTTCTACAATAATTGCTGAACAATGGATTCACTAGCAGAAAATAGCATTCTATCAGCACCCTAGTTCTTTGAATAAAGAGAACATGACGTATGACCAGAAATCTTGCCAGTTTGGTGCCAGAGTCTAACGAACAAAATTTAGTATGCACGAAGTTGCATCTAAATAAAATACTAAAAGAGTTAAGTCAATTGGAAGATTTCATACAATGAGTTGCAAAGAACACCACATGTCAGCAGAATTCCAAATTTAACAAATATGACCCTCATACGGCTTGACTCTTTAAAAGAAATATGTCATACTGAAGTGTAAAAGAAACAAGAGTCCACTGAAAGCTTATAACAGTAATTTCTAAAGTATCATCAAGGTAAAGAGATTTACTTACCAATACTTTATCAGTCCATCCCAGCCACACGTTGCAACTTTACTTTGCTCCAACGGATGCCACTCACACCCAATGCATACTCCTTCATGACACTTGAGAGTTCTGAATACCTTGCAAGTTTTCCAGTCCCAAAACCAGCATTTACCCTCACCATCACCCGACATAACAAAACGTCCATCTGGTGAAAAATTGACCTGACAAGCATATCCTGCCACAATGTGCCCAGCAAATCTCTTCTTCTTATTTAGCTGAAATCTCTCCCTAGTGCTATAGATAAGGATTTGATTGTCTAAACTCTGTGCCGCGAGCCAATTTGTATTGGGGTGAACGGAAATGGAGGGCATTGAATGCATGTGAGGCTCGCTAATATACTTAATAACAACTGGAATCCCAAATTCCCAAACGCGGAGAGACTTGTCATCACTTGATGTGACAAACCTCCTATTATTGTCAACAAACGTAATGGTATTTACTGCTCCCAAATGTTGATCGTACTCTTGAGTAATCTGCCCTGTGTTCATATCCCACTGAACAATTTTCTTATCACTCATCCCTGCCAACAAAATGTTCTGCTTGTCATCATCAGGATTAAGCTTAACTACATATGGAATTTTCCCGGTGGAGAAGGTTGATATCACCTGCCCTGTTTCTGTATCCCAATACTTAATCTTTTTATCATATCCAGCAGTCAGAAACTTAGACCCATCATTACAAAATGAAATATCCCGAACAGCCTGTGAATGACCCATGTAGGTTCTCATACATTTTCCAGAATTGAACACATCCCATATCTTCACTTTGGTATCCATACCAGCCGAAAGAATCAAATGTCCATGTTTCGGGAAGAACCTAATAGCAGATACACCCTTTGTGTGCCCGCTCCAAGTATGCACCAATCTTTTTGGTATGTAACAATGATCGTTTGTGGCCTTGGCATCCTTCGGGGGTGCAATCCAGGATCTACCCTGATAATCCCTCTCCTCTTTGCCATGAAAAGTACTCTTATCTGCAGTAACTTCTCCCTTCTCACCACCTTTCTCTTCACCTTTCTTCTTTGCATACTCTTCCGCATACTTCTTCTGCTCCTCGGTGAGCTCAGTTTGCAGACCTTCCTTCTTTCCAGACCATGGACTCTTTCGATTCCTCATCAACCACACATCACTCGCTGGATTATCAACTTCATCCGCGTTCAAATCCACTTCCACATCTTCATTCTCACTCATTTCTTTCTTTTTCTCAATCTTCCGCTTCTTCTGTTCGTGCTGTGGAATGTTATACACGGAGATGGCATCATTCTTCTCCAAAGCCTCCATGTCCCCAATGTAATTGTTACCAGCAGAAGCTGAGGGGTCGGCAGCGTATCCATATTTGTGGAAAGTATTGTACTGCTCATCGAAGACAAATGGTTCAATGGACGCATCCTCCACAAAGCCTAGCTTGTGGTTTCGCATGCCCTGTGCAATGCCGTCCTTAGCATAGGGATGAGATGGGCCGTAAATGGGCGCCCAGAGTTGGTCGTAGGTGGGGTTGAAGGCAACGAGATGCTGAGTTGGGTCTATCGGCTTCGATAGAGTCTGGTTGGCATTGGCCACTGTAAGGGCTAACATTGTATCATCAACTTTGGGCGCCGAGGTTTTGGAGGGAAGGAGCCGAGGCGGAGAGGCTTCTGGAGAAGATGTAAGCTCTTTAGGGTTTCCGTTTTGGTCTTCGTCAATTTGATCTGTGTATGACTGGAGCAGATCCATTAGGGCAATGTCCCAAAGCTAGAGAAAACAGAGAATCACACGCGGAGAAAACTCCGATTTATACTCTGAACGATTCGAAGCCGAATAGACGAATTGACTTCCCCTTCCACAGCTCCCACGAATCTTGCTGCAACTGAATCAACAAAAATCTAGAGTACTCTTCCTTTCAAGTTTAAACCCTATTACATACAGTTTCACAATTCTTTCTTCCCAACCAAAGGAAACCCTTTTCCCCCCTCTTTTGTGGCACGGAAGATATGAAACTTAACCGGCAAAAAGATGAAAGAAAAAATAAATCAAAAGAACTCGAAGACATTCAATTACCTCATGCTAGGGTTTTAGTGTCGCAAGATAAGATCAAATCAAGGCAATCCGTTCCAGATCGAAATTAATCTAAACAAAATGGCAGATTACGTTTTGAGAATAAATAAAATAATTGCAACTCAAATTTTAAAAAACGGAGGCGATTTAATAGAATAATAGCACACAAAAATCTCTCTTTTACAGGAAAAAAAAGGACGCCCGAGCAACACCATGATTCTAACCATTACAAATTTTTAATATATGCTTTTCCCATGTAAATAGTTTTCTAAGTCACAGCAGACCTCTTTTTTAATCACCGCTCAAAAAGTTTAAGATTTTGGAATTTAAAATTACAACTGATTATGAATTTGGAAAAAAGGAAAAACAACTTATTTTGTGCTAGGACTTCCAATAAGAGATGATTTCAATAAATAATAATAAATATTTAAAAGTATAAAAAAATTGCCTTTTTTTTTTCCTTTTTGAGTTGAAAATGTGAGAGTGAAGGAGATTCGATGACTTTTTAAACCAATTCTAGTTTTATGCCCACATTCGCAAAAAAAAAAAAAAAAAAAAATGTCAAAAAATTTACGAAAATAGGAAAAATTCACCAGAATATTGGGAGTGAACCAAACTGGGCTGCAGGCCTTGTTTCAAGTCTGTGGGCTCGTTATTTATTTTAGAGGCCCATATAGCATCGGCGGCCCGTGGCCTACTAACGATGTGGGCTTTGAAACATAAGCCTGCACATGCGTTTCCAGATTTGGCTATTGAAAACTGAATTATGATTTGTCGAGAATCAAGTTGTGGAACAGGAAGGAACCGGTGGTACAGACGGCAGCCGATAATTCCCCCTGAGTACGAATTCTGGCCAATAAGTAATGGCGCAAACAAAATTGAAAGCCAACGAGATAAGCTGTGGAGGGAGTTTGTAGAAAGAAACTGTGAAGTGAGAAAAATGGAAGCGATTCTCGCATCCACACCTTCGCAATTCAAATCCCCTTACCAATCTCTCTCTTCCAAATTGTGGCCTTCCTTTTCCCTCACTTTCCAGGAAAGCAAACGGAAACCGAAGAACGTCAGATACGCTTCCCCGGCGGCGGGTTCGCCGGTTTCTCGCATTCCTCTCAGAGTGTTCGCCAATTCGCAATCGGCGCCCGCTTCCGCTGTAGCGGCCGAAGTCTCGTCGGTGCCCTTGGAAATGAAGGCCTGGGTTTACGGTGAGTATGGAGGCGTCGATGTGTTGAAATTAGATAGCAACGTCTTGGTGCCGGAAGTGAAGGAGGATCAGGTTCTGATTAAGGTCGTTGCGGCGGCGCTTAACCCTGTCGATGCTAAGCGGAGGCAGGGGAAGTTCAAGGCGTCGGACTCTCCTCTTCCGGTAGCCCTCTTTCTTTTCCCACTCTTTTATAAATAGTATTTTGATGCCTCTGTTCGTTTGCCGCGAAAATATTGGAATCCAGTCATTCCCTGGCTATAAGTAAGAGTAATAGAATCCATAAGCAAAACAATTTTATTTTATTTCATTCAAATTTTAAATGGCAGTCGGCAGAAGATACCTAATACCTAAAAATATTGGAATCCAGTTCCCTGGCTTTGAGTTAAAGGTTAAAAACAGTGTTCTGATTATTTATTTATTTATTTTAAATTTAACCTAGAATTACAGAACTAAAAGTAAACTTTTAGAAATTTAGAAGTAAGTTATGAAAGGAAGAAAATGGTTATAAACAATAATTTTTTAAAAAACTAATCGTTGTAATTTGAGTCTTTAATCATTTTGAAGTCCCTTGATGTTCATAGAAGAAATCTGCAGACAATTACCAACCACCCGCTCATTAAATATGTAAATCAGTATTTTACAAAAAAAAAAAAAAAAAAAGAAATGTAAATCATATATATTTATGTTTATTTATTTATTTGTTTTGAGTTCATATATATTTGTTTTTTTTTTTTTTTTTTGGTTGGTTGAGTTCGATAATTGTAGAGTTGGAGATGGAACCATCAATTGATAGTTAGTGCCTTGTCCACCAAGCTTGCTCGGATTGACATATATATTTTTGTTTATTGAATGACTTATTTTGTGTGTGCAAATCAAGATTAATGAAATGATACCTATTGTTGATCTAACAAGAGTAGAGATGTTTAAAACTATTTCAAGTAAAATTCCTAAATTTTGGAATTCCCCGTCTTGTAAAGGTTTTGGTATGTGGGTGTCCGATCTTGTCGAGTAAGAAGCCATATAAAATGGGATATGAAATGATTATTAGCATTTTAAGCTATGAAATTGAATCAAAGTGTATGGGATTATGGGCAGACCGTCCCAGGGTATGATGTAGCAGGAGTGGTGGTAAAGGTCGGCAGTCAGGTAAAGGAGCTAAAAGAAGGGGACGAAGTATATGGCAATATCAACGAGAAAGCTCTCGACGGTCCCAAACAGTTCGGTTCTCTTGCAGAGTTCACAGCCGTAGAGGAGAAATTATTAGCCTTGAAACCCAAGAATATCGATTTTGTTCAGGCCGCTGGATTGCCTCTGGCCATTGAAACAGCCTACGAAGGTCTCGAAAAAACCAACTTTTCAGCTGGAAAATCGATTCTCGTTCTCAATGGCGCCGGTGGGGTTGGAAGCCTGGTCATTCAGGTCATTTCTCACACTTTCGGAACAATAATAAATTGGCTCTTCAACTCATCTTTGCTGTTTTGCTCAATGGAATGGAACTCTGGGACTTGTTTTTCTTGCAGATAGCGAAACAAGTGTTTGGGGCTTCAAAAGTTGCAGCCACTTCGAGCACTGGGAAGTTGGAGTTTCTGAAAAGTTTGGGTGTTGATTTAGCCATTGACTATACCAAGGAGAACATTGAAGATTTGCCTGAAAAATTTGACGTAGTCTATGATGCAATTGGTGAGATCTTATATCAAATTGAGTATCTTGTGTTTTCGCCATTAATATGAGATTCTGAGATTGTGTTTCCCAAATGACAGGGCAGTCTGATAAGGCAGTGAAGGTAGTGAAAGAAGGTGGCAGTGTGGTGGTGCTGACCGGTGCAGTGACGCCTCCTGGTTTCAGATTTGTGGTCACTTCAAATGGAGCCGTTCTAAAGAAACTGAACCCTTACATAGAAAGCGGGAAGGTCAAGCCAATCGTCGACCCGAAAGGACCTTTTCCATTCTCTCAGGTTGCGGAGGCCTTCTCTTATGTTGAATCCAACCGTGCCAATGGAAAAGTAGTCATACATCCAATCCCATGAGGAGGTATTATCTATCAAATCTGTTGGAAACCTTTCCATCTTCTACTCTGCAATGGCTCTGTAACTATTGCAAAATGAAGTACATGGATTGATATGAAAAAGATCTTATTGTATTCAACTTTTTGTATTGCTAAATGAGTATAGAATAAAATTCAGTGATCTTGACCAGCTACTTCCAAAAGAGAATGAAGCAGAACATTTCATTATAGTTATTGTTTATAATGTTACAAAGGTGATGGGTATTATTACAGGAGACATTTTCAAAACAAGGGAGCAAAATGAAAGTGAAGACAAACTCTTATTGGAGAGGAAGATACAAGTTTCGCAGATCATGCTTGCAAGTATAAATAAGTGTTCATTAGCCTCATATAATATTACAGCGGCAGAATACAGACAACATTGCAGAAAGGAAGAAGTAAAAAAATAATCGGTCGGGCGAGTTCGGTTATCATCGACACGAAGGTATGATATGGTATTTTTAAACAGCTAGAGAAGGTGTTATTTTGAAGTCAAGATTCCATAGCTCGAAAGCTCCAGAGACAAAGTTGTAATGTGCACCCCTTATGAACAGTTGCTTGTTGACGACAACTTCTCTTACAAAAGGATATGACAGCAAGTTTCCAAGGGAAACATTCACAGCCTCCTGCAATGTACTAATGTTTAGTGTTACAATCAAACACAGTGAAAACAAACTTCTTGAATTTACATGGTTTCATATGTACAATGGAGTGGGTTCTTCATTCTTTTTTTTTTCTTTACCTTCTCGCAGTTTGTGCATTTGTCCTCGAAACTCAAGTCGGTGCTCTCTGATTGGACCTTGTTTTTGGCAGGTGCGCATATTTTCACCCAGTTCTCAATGAAATCGCTGAAAATTGAAGGAACAGTGTTACTTTTGTTTCTGAAGTAAATGACAAGACATATTTTCCAGTTTGAATCAACTATAAATTCTTTGTTCTTTCATGGTAAACTTTAGAAAGAGACAATTTTTTAGGGACACAGAGAGTGAGGTCAAAATAGGGACAATGGGTTTTAGTCTTGAGAGAGAGAGAGAATAGAATTTTGGGAAGAAGTGTAATTATTCCCACAAAATTGAAAAAAAAAATAATTTTTTTAAGGAAAAAATGAAAAAAAAAAAAAGAAAAAGAAAAAGAAAGAAAAGATGATGAAGTGGAAAGACAAAAGGAGGGATGTAAAGGAAGTGTACTTATCATTCAGCACTAAATTGTAAAAAGCAGAAATTTCAGTTGCAATTTTTAAACTTGTAAATTATATCCCTTCAACCCTTTTCTGACAACTTTACACACAGACACACATATATATGCACAGGTTCCTCCAAGAATATGGTACCACCAGAGTGGAAAGCTTTTATTTCTTTTGGTTTCTTTCTGTTGGGGGTTAGACAAGTTAATAATGCGAAAATCGTAAATATTGTCCCACATTGGTTAGGAAAGTGAGAGATCCAGGGTATATAAGTGAAGATAACTATTTCTACAAGACCTCGTGTGTGAAATCAAAAGCAAAACTATGAAGGCTTATACTCAAAACAGGCAATATCATACCAATGTAGAGATATTTGGGGCTTTAAAAGCAAACATATCATAAAAATTCCTCTATTTATTTACTTTTATCATGAAAATCACCCCCACATCACATGGCAAGAACTCGCCTCCACAATGCCACCAAACTTTTGTATACATTACAAGTGGGTTAAAATAAATGAACTCTTAATGAAAATTTTGAATGAATTAATTGTTGCCAAATTGAACAACCAACCAGATTCAGACAATAAATTATTATAAGGAAAAAAAAAAAAGGAACTTGCCTAGAAATGGATCCATCATCTGGAATGGACATTAGGCCCTTGATGCCACCACAGCAGCTATGTCCAATGACCACTATATTCTCCACCTAAAATAATTAACATTTTGGATTTTTCCGAGTCATCATATCAATAGAAATAGAAACCCAAGAAAATGGGGAATGATGATTACTAAAAATATAAAACTAATGTAATAAATTACTCACTTTTAAATGCAATACTGCATATTCAATTGCAGCCCCCACTCCCGAGTATTTAGTCTGCAAACAGCCAAATAAAAAAAGAAAAGTTGGTAAGGGAAATGCCAATAACTTATTCTACTTAACCATAGAAAAGTTTTAAAGTTAATTTTATATTAAATTGGATTAGGTCAGCAAAATAATAATAATAATAATAATATTTTAAAGTTTTGAAGGAGGACCGAAAGAGCGAGCGACAGCCAACCTTGTCAAATGGTGGGACCATGTTGGCGATGTTTCGGACCACAAAGGCCTCCCCTGGTTGAAAATTCAGGATGTGTGAAGGGCAAACTCGGGAATCTGAACACGCAAATACCAAAAACTGCAATGTACACGTGGATGTTTCTTAGAGGCTGTTCTCTTTTTTTGGGCTTTAGATTCAACAGCTTATGCTTATCTACCCCCAATAATTGCGCTTCTGCCCTTATCACGACCCTCGAAGAAATTATAAATTACATATTCCACCCCTTTTTTTTTTTGCCCTAAAATTGTAAATATTTACCTTCGGGCTCTGGCCCTTTGCAAGTTGACCGTACAATTCAGGATTCGTCCTGGGGAACCAAAAACAAAAACAAAA
>JAOANK020000007.1:3239605-3252522 GCA_026257165.2 Telfairia occidentalis
AAGGTGTTATGATTCCATCTCCTGTGGTTTGGTGATAATATCCCACGACATGCTTGATTGCTTGACTTGCTATTCAGGATCTGTTTTATACTCGAGATCATATCTCTCATAGGATAGGTCTGATTCTCCTTCTTGTCTTCTTTGTGATGTAGGTTTGGAGTCTAGAGACCATCTTTTCTTCTTATACCCATTTGGAGCCTAGCTGTGGGGGAGCATGGTCAGATGGAGCTGATCGTCTCATCAAGTTTCCTGGTGGGGCATGTAGCAGCGTTGCGTTGCCCATAAGAGCAGTAGATCTTCATTAAGATGCAGAGCTTGGAGATTTGCGTGGTGCACGACGATCTACTTCATCTGGTTAGAGCGTAACCACCACTTGCATGGTGGGGTGGCTCACGTAGTGATGGTCCTCATCCAGCTTGCTTATGTTACGATGATGGGTCAATGTGCTTCTTGGCTTGGTGTTCGCTCCATTGGTGTGTCCCCTTGGAACCTTAGGTAGTTTTTCTCTTGCTTCTTTCCATGTTTCCTAACTCGGGATGTGGATGTTCATTTTTTTGTTCCTGGCCCGAGATGTGGGTTTGGTGGGTGGGTCTTTATCTACTTTTCTGTATTTCGTTTCCCATGCTTTTGTGCTTTAGGTTTTTGGCTCCAGTTGTGGCTTGTTAGGTTTTTCAGGTTTGTTGGTGGGGGTTACCTGCCTTTTTCTTTCTCTCTCCTAGGGGGTTCTAGGGGTCTCTTGCAAGCTTGGATAACCTATGATTTGCTGAGTTTTGCATGTGGGGTGAAAGAGTGGAAATATGATAGCATACTTCCGATAGGGGGTTAGTTTAAATCCTTCTTTGACTCCCTTGTTTTCTGAGCACGTTGTCCTTCTGGTTGGTCTTCGGGCTTCGTTTGCTATTTCTAGGTGGTACTTACGACTGAACGGCTTTTGAGGTGTACTTCTCCTTTTGTACTTATCCTCAGATCTTTGCATGAGTGGCTTTGCCCATTCGCCTTTGTCTTGGAGGGAAAATGAGTATTGCCCTTATGATGTGCATGCTTGACTAGAGTCCTTGTAAAAGAAAATTAAAAGAAAAATAGAATAAAATGAGGGGTTAGATGTGAAATTCAAAGCCTAGAGTACTCTTTTCTGTGAGCTCTTTATATATTGATCAGCTTACAAAAGCACAAACACATGGAGTAGGATTAGAATTGGCCTTGAATTCTCTCTTTGATGGAATGTGGTTGATCATTTCTGGTCTTGTGTCCATTGTTTTTTTTTTTTTGTACAATATGGTTGGAGCCCGAAACCTGCTCGTTTAGGGTCTCATTGGGTCTATTCTATGTGAGTTTCTGTCTGGTTTTCTTCCTTCTTCTCGAGGTGGGAGTTCTTTTGTTCCTCGTTACCTTGGCCCCGGGCTGCCTTCTTGTTGTTTTTATTTCTATATTTACCTTAAAAAAAATTGAAAACACACTGGAGTAGTGACCTAAAGGGTAGTTTTTCGTTTTTTTTTTAAAATTATATATGTATATGTATATTATATATATATATATATATATATTTCAGAAATAAAAGGTAATTATGTAAAGATTTGAGGTAACTTTCTTTCTTAAATAAAATATGTTTTTAGCCAAACATAAATATAAATATATTTTCATGGTTAAGATATATTTTCTATTTGAAAATCAAAGTTAAAATCTTTATCACATATTTGTTGTACTAAAAAAAAGTATAGAAATGACGGAGGTGAAAATATGTGTAGGAAACAACATACATAATTTTTCTAGTTTGAATTTGGCCCATCATATAAAACGTTGAATTTATTAAATAGTAAAATTATATAAAATATAATTACTCAGATAAATTCGTTTCTAAATCTGCTCGTTGGCTCTTTTACATCTTTTTATCAATTTATAAGAAAATCAATTGGCTTGTCTCATTGCAATTTTCCGTTTTAGAAGATAAATAAAATTAGAAATTTTTTAATCCAGCATGTCAAATTAGGCAAAATAGATCGAACATTTGTATTATTATCTTCATAGTCTGCTCAAAATGGTAAAAAATCTCATCCTATTCAATCCAAATCAATCACTCAACGGAAATACTTTATGCAATGCAAAATTTAAACTTATTAAATTGTTTTGGGTTTTAGAAATTTATATCTCTAACCCCACGAACATCATTAGCCAGGGAATGTTCAATCTTAGAAAGTAAATAATAGTAAATCTCAATGTTTGGAACTCGATGAAGTAATAGATACGAAATGACACACATTTGAAGTTTCAATAAAAAAAAAAAATGAAACAAATTTCAATATCATGTTTTAATTTTATTTGTATTAGCTAAATATCATTATAATTAACTTAAACATGCATTTGAAATCTAAGGCTTTCTCGGGAATTTAGAGAAATCCGGCGGCCTACGGTCCATATACGCCGCTCTTCCTTCGTTACTCTCCTCTGTACCATAAAAGATGAGCGTGGCGTCGCCGGCGAGTGCCTGCACGACGGATCAGAGAACAGTTGGTAAGTCAATCAGCCGGCCGGCGGCGGTGGCGGCCGCAAACAATTGCAGAAGATTGGGAGTTTTTGAAGCTCACAGTACCTGAAGTCCGGCATGTCCGTCATCGACGGCATTGAGAGCCGATTTCAACACCCGGATTGCGGTCGGACTGTTCCTTAGAATCTCTCTGCACCATTTGATTGTTTCTTGCTCGAGCTTATCCACCTGAAAAATGAAAAAAACTGAGCTCCGAGCTTGATGAAGTTAATTTGTCCTTAAACGTTTCAATTATCAATTTGTTCACTATTTATATTTAATAATTGCAAGGTTGGAATCCAACCTGATGATATATATTTTTTTATTACATGGTAATGAGCATATGTTCTCATGAACTTTTTGTTTTTGTTTTTGTTTTTTTTTTTTTGAAGAAAAACAATACTCCCTAATTTAGTAAGAATTTCATGCTATTGAAATATTTGATATGCGTTTACCTTTTTACTAAAAAAAAGTCTATCTTCTCCCTTCCTCCATGGATTATCTTTCCTATATATATAAAACCAATAGGTAAGTATTCCTCCTCACTAAAAAAAAAAAGTACCGTATTTGGTCGAGAACTATGTTTTAACAAGTTGAATTATATTTAGATTGACATTTGATTGACTATATTAAAACTCAAAAGAATTGACTATATTAAGATTTAGGGTCGAATGAAAAATATAAAAAATCAAATAGGTAAAATATGATGAGAGGATTTAATCAAATTGTAAAAGATTAAACTAAAACTAAATTATATGTCAAAAAAAACGAAAACTAAATTCCAACTCTAGAAAGAAAAATTAGAATTTATAAAATCATAGGAGTAAATTAAAGACTAAATTATTCAAAATGCCATTGTACTTTGAAGCAAGATTCAATTATACCCTTAACTTATAAAATCGATTCAATATATCCTTAAACAATATTGCTAATTATTGAGTGGTAAATAGACATCACTTTAAAAAATAAACAAAAAAATATGAAACTATCGATGACTGCTAAACAATCATTTATGTGAGTGTAAATTAAAATACAAATCATAAACGTGGCTACAAAAATGATTGTCTAGTGATTGTTGATATTTATAGTGTTTGTTGGTCCTCTATTAAAAATAATGTTTGTCACTAACTTAATTTCTGACTCTTGTTGCCACACTGAGCCTAACTATAAAGTAAGATATTAAATGTTACTGGTTTCGCCGATAAAATTTATTTGAATCAATTTTTAAAATTGAGGGCATACGTGAATTTTTATAAATGTTAAGGGTATGATGGAAAGGAATCTCAAAAAATTGATGGTATTTTGAATAATTTAGCCTAATTGGAATTAAGTGTACCAAATTAAACTCATAATATAACCATAAATTAAATAGCTGAAACGGAAGGAATCTGCGGTTTTGCGTCGCATAAAGTTGGCCGTCGCCGGATGAACTCACCGGAACTACAGTGTTGACGAGGCCCATTTTATCTGCTTCAGAAGCTGAGTAGAATCTGGTCAGAAACCACATCTCTCGGGCCTTTTTGGGTCCAACCTGATCATCCCAATAATCAGGAAAAAAAAATGATACTATAGATTCGGTGTATCGAAACTGCAAAGGCCAAACCAAGAAAAACTGCTTACCAAACGGGACATAATGGAGCTTCCATAGCCAGCATCAAAGCTTCCCACCTAAATTTTAAAAAACAGTTCAAAATGAAGCACAAGAGAAAAAATCAATGGCGATATACAATTTGAGAAAATTTCCAAATTGAAATACCTTAGGACCTGTTTGACCAAATATAGCATTATCTGCAGCAATGGTTAAATCACAGACCATGTGCAAAATATGCCCTCCTCCAACAGCATAACCCGCCACCTATTCATACGCTCAAAATGAAAACAAAAAAATTGAATCTGTGATGATCTGAAATGAACATAATCTATCAATAAATGGGAGAATTGTAGAGGGAATTGGAGAATTGTACCATTGCAATGACTGGTTTTGGAAGACGACGAATCTGAATCTAAAAAAGGATCAAGGAAGTAAATCAAGGTCCAAAAATGACGAAAATAGAATAAGACTCGAGCGACATGTCGGTACCTGTAAATCCAAAACGTTAAGACGACCAAAATCTTCATAATCAGAATAACCATCTTTCTTTCTCAAAGCCTGATCTCCTCCACTGCAAAACGCCTCTGTTCCCTACAGAACCGCAGGAAAGACGAATGAATCAGTATTCATTAACTCCTAATTCGTGCAATTAATTATGAACAATAATCCACTGGAAGAACAGTGAGAAAATTACCATTCCGGTGAGAATGATGACTCCGATTGAAGCATCATCTCTGGCATCATTAAATGCACGTATGAGTTCCTTAATTGTCACCGGCCGGAAAGCATTTCTCCTCTCCGGCCGATTTATCGTTATCTACCATTAGGGCACAGAAAAGTGTAAATGTGAAATAGATCGACAGAGCGATGGAATTCTTGGAAGTTGAATCTCGATTGTACCTTTGCAATGGCTTCTCCATCGGCCTTCTCGTAGATAATGTCAGTGAATTCCTTGCCGGAGTCGTCGCCAGCGATTCTCCAAACTACAGGGTGAGTCGGAACGGCGCCGTGTTTGCGGTGGTAGCTGTCGTTGATTGAGGCGCCAGACAAGCGGGCAGAGTCGCAATTTGAAGCCGGTGGAATCGGAATGAGATGGCCGGAAATGGAGGCCATTCTCCTTCTCATCGTGTTCTTCACATCCTTATCCGCCATTAATGAACAAGAATCGGAGATGAAGAACCAAAGTCGAAGGAGATTAAAAGAAGTTCAAGATACTGTACTTCGGGAGAGAATATCTGTAGAGAGATTGAGAAATGTGATAGAAAGGTATTGGATAAGTCGATAAGATAAGGCATCAGCAGCTTTTATCGCGTAAACTATTAGTTTAACCAATAAGGTAAAGCAACATCAAATTATTTCTAATGCAAATGCAAGGACCTAATTTCAGCGATTAGGACTACGAGCCACGCCTAATTAGGAGGCTTATTGTAATTATACAGTTAAATTATAAAAGTTATTAGCATAATACCGACCCATTATTGAAATTATAAATGGAAGAGTTTGCAATTAAATCCAACTAGTATTAGAATTATAATTGAGAGGGTTTAACTAAAACAATTTTGTAATTTCAAAGGATAATTGTTGAAATTTGAAATATGGGTACGATTAAGTTTATGTAGTTCATACATTATTATTATTTTTTTTTCTAAATCGAGTATAACTCAACTGATTAAAATATATAGTTTCTCAATCAATAGGTCATGAATTTGAATATTCTCGCTCCTATATGCTGTTGAATTAAAAAAAAAAGTTTTTACATTATTTTTTGCTACTTTTATCTAATAGGGTACAATGTATAATAACTCATGTAGTTCTGAGATTATTTTTGCTATTTTTATCAAATAGAAAGTTAATTCCAACATATGGGCAGGAGATGCGACCTCTTAGTCAAATAAATATGCATTTAATCACTCGATTTGACATTTTCCTTATAGATTTAATGTCTTGTTAATTTTTTTATCATTCTTTTCTAAAGTTCAATAAATTTGATGGTGTCAATCTGAGCATAACTCAGTGGATAAAGACATATACTACTAGAATTCCCACAAATGTTGAACTATAAATAAATAAATGAGATGGTGGAGGAACGAATTATTAACCTTAAAGTATAAATGTCTTGACCATTAAACTGAGTTAAGTTGATGGGTTTTTTTTTCCATCAATATTATTAACATAATAAATACAATGTTAATTATTATAAATGATCCCTAATATTTTAGATAATTCTCAAATTAGTCTTTAATCTTTACCTAAAATGTATTGAAAATTCTCAATTAACTTATTGGACAAAAAAATCTATTAGAATTTATTAACAACAAAAAAAAAAAAAAACTATATCTAATTAAATTATTGTTCAATTTGCATATTTGGACATGCCAATTGAAATATGAATTTTATCGATTTTAGATCTTTTTTGTTTTCGAGTTCAAAATATATATGGAGATGATGATTCAAACTCACGACTTTTTAGTTACCATATGCTTTAATCAATTGAGTTATACTCGATTTTGTATGATCAAGTTAGATTGGATATGTCTAAGTGAACATGTTAATAAAACTACAATTATTTTTTTGATAATTTTGAACAAAAACAAGTTTATTTGAGCCAAGGTGAAATAATTAAGGTATATTTTCCGCGGCGGGAAGAAAAGGCGGGAGAGACCGGGGAGTGGAGGATCCAATCCGATTTTCGATCACAAAAGCCAACTGAAATCGTAGCGCGAAGTAGGCGTTCTTGGAGAAGGGTGCAATTGGGTCTGTCGCCACTGCTCGATCGGAGGGAAAACTAGGGATTGCCCCGCATACTCTGTCAAAATTCAGCCGTCGATGTGGCCTGGGTTCATCTATCCACTGCCATTGGATTTGAGGTAAGTTTATAGCCCTGTTGTCCATCTCTGCTTATTTTCTGCAATTTCACGAGGATTTCTTCTTTACTCTTTCTTTTTTCTGAATTCAGTAGTATGTTTGATCTTCTGGTATACGTAATCCTTTTGGACTTAGAGGTTACTGTGGGTTATGTTTGATAATGTTGCTGCCAATGCTTTATTCTGCTCACGAGATTTTGTTGAGTAGAAATATTCTATATGTGGATAATTTGCCGAAGGTTGATCCACTTGGTAATGGGTACATAAAAGATCATATTTCCACATAATGCGTTTGTTATGGCTTTCCTATGTATCTTTGTTTCTATTTACATTGTTGCCATTAAGATAAGACAAATTCATTAGGTAAAAGTCTGATAATCTCCAGAATTGTTCGGTTCATATTCGATTCATTCCCCATGGCGGACGGTGAAAATTACCTTATCTTTAATGCTGATCAGTGATCTCTAGTTACTGGTTAGGGAGTCATCCCTTTTTGTCTAATTAAATAAAAGCCATTTCTTCGATTATTGTAGATTTAACTGGGAGATGTTCTCTCGGAGCTGGTGTTGGGCGGGCAAAACCTCCATAGATTAATTGGGGGTAGGTGGTCGAGGAGTGGACCAGGAAATCAAATAAAACTATCATAATAGATGTTTTGTTCTTTTTCAAACTTGAAAAAGGTATGGGATATTTTCAGAATTTATTACTATAAGTTGGTCAGGGTGGATCGTAATGTAGGATTAAATTAACTATTTCTCATGGGTGTGATTGAATAATATTACCTAACGAGTTATTGGCGATTTCTTGTTCCATCGTATGTATTGTATTTTTCTTCTTGGTATTATAGTATGGAACTTTATTTCAACCAATGAATGTAAATTTGAAAATTTAAAGGACGAAAGAGATGGATTTATTAGAAATCTTCGTAGAGGCTTCACTATAATGTCACCCAGTGAAGCGTGCAATGACAAACAAGCATCATACTACTGCTGCATTCTAATCAGAGCAATATCTCTGTATCTCAATGGGCAGAACTATAGCTTTTACATGATACTCGTACGAACCAGGACTACTAAAATGTACAAGCCTAGGCTCATGGTGTGAAAAGGGGTTGGAAAATCATGCCAACCACACAAGTGAATACACCAATATATATCGACTTCACACTCAACAAGAATCAAAATCATGCTGAATTTGGTTGCTTGATGGCTTCCCAATGTGTAAACAATCAATTGGTGGGACTGTAGGAGTTCTCAACTCTCCAAAAGTTTGCCAGCAGAAGGCTCCGTATAAATGATAGAGTTCTTGCAGTGGCTTGAGCTCTATTGTCGTTAGTGATATATCTGTACATGGAAGATTATCACTACAAGCAAAGTGTACTGGCTTTACTGTGTAAGTACCTCTTATTTTTTCATAGTTTATTCCTGATAAAGCCACAGCTGAAGTTTGGTTTGAGCATTTAGCTTTGTCACAGTAGAATTGGTCTATAACTATCGGTATCTTAACCTCAGAAACTTGAATATTTGAGAAGACGACTCCTTGTACGAAACCTAATCCACCCTGTAGTTGCATAATTTGGAATCAAATTTTAAGAGAGAGAGCTAGTTTGACCTTACAGTGCATGTTTCTTATAGGTTTCTATCTTCCTCAAGTTTGAACCATTGAGAACAGATTAATGCCAAATAAGCAATCACTTCACTGATCAAGACTATCACTTTCGATGAGTGAATTCTAATGATGAATATGCTTGGAGTGCATACCTGCCATGTTTTGATTCTAACACCATTCATTGTGTTGTGCATAATTACATCCCGGACGGTGATGTTAGAAACACAAGCCTTTGTGTTGTCCTTCCCTAGACTTCCAATGCTGATTCCATGTCCTGGCCCGCAATTGATATTGTGTATATACACATTTGCGCAACCAGTTTGTATTGAAATACAGTCGTCTCCTGTGTGAAAGGTCAAACCTAGCAGTCAATATTCATCCAATATATGTCTAATGCATAAATATCATTTGAGGAAAAAAAAGGTCGAACTAAATGTAGTACGATTATGTAGTTTTCCTGTGAGTTTAGTCAAGGTAGTTGGCCCAAATACTCTTAGATATCAAAAAGTTTTCCTTTGCCTTTAGATTCAAAATGTAACCTTACGTAGGGTGCTCCGTGACGACCTGGTCCAAATCATTGAGTCACATGAATGGTAGCAAATAAGTAGGGGAAGGTTGGGACTTAGCTATTTGCCTCGTGTCTTGCATTTAGTTGCTGGACTATCGCGATGGTGAGGGAGGGATAAGCCCTCTGGTTGTTAAAATTCTTTATTGTTCTCTGGACCTATCTGAAGTGCCAAAAATACTCCATTCCTTGATGTCATCGAAATGTCCAGTTGTTTTTAAAACTGACTGGTCCTTATGTATGCAGGTCTTGTTCTTTCATGTAATGATGCCATGTCCCACTATTGGTCGAAATGGCAATAAGAGTGATTAAAATAGTAATTATATACAAAGTAATTCATACCACAAGAGAGACTTGTGCTGTGGATTAGCACATCCTTGGAGTTCTGCAGATGAATTCCATCAGTATTGAGACTGTCACCTGGAGACGAAACACTAACATCGTGAACCAATACTCCAATGCAATTGTCGAACTTGAGGTGGCATTGAGGACTGTTCTGAATTGTTATGTCAGTGACGGTAACATTAAAACTTCCATAAAACCTCAGAGCCTGTACAACAAAAGAACAGAGCCGTGTCAAGGGATCTTTCACAAACAATGAAACGAGCTCAGGGAGCTCTGGAATCTAGTAGGCCGCTTACAGTTGGTTTGATGCTAGGCATCTTCCCTACAAGCTCACTTCTTACCTGTCACGGGTTTCAGGATGAGTTTAGAGAAAATGTTGCATATTTGGTTTTATTAACTAAAAACAAGTGTGGGAAGAAGGTGAATGACCGGGGATGGAGGCTTTGCTTGTACAGTGCTGTTGAGTGGGATGAGTAGTTTGGATTCATCGTCAATGGGGTCATCAAAAGGGGAAACTTGCCACCATACTGAACCCCTCCCATCAATAATTCCTTTTCCTTGTATGGTAATTCCTACCAACTTTGTGAATTGTAGCCATTGGAATAGACCTGTGCCCCAAACTTTGAAGTCCGTCGGCGCGATGATTGTCCCGTCCAACTTTTTTTTATTAAAAAAAAAACATAAAACAAGATGATGTTAAGTTCTCGATTGATTCAGACAGACACATACGTGTATTAGTAGTTAGCAACTCCACTGCTTGCATTATGCTATGCTTATGTATATATATATATATATATATATATTTATATGTCTAAACTACTTGCATTAATATTTAGTGGCTCAACTACTTGAATTTTGCTCATGTCTCACCTTTATTAATTCAGAAATGCTTTGTCCATCCTAAAATCGATTCCTCAGTCTTCAACATTGGACTCGAACTTGGGATTTTATGAAGTATTCTCTAACATTCTAAATCCTCACCCCCATGGCTACCATTTTAGGTTGATTTAAGAATGTATAAGATATTTCAATTATATTTTTCATTCATGTAGTTTATAGTTTGTTTCTATACTTCTAAAAGTTCCATTATCCATTGTCTCAGCTCTTAGTGAAAAGATTTACTTTAGATGGAAAGTATAATGTTTATAAAAAATTGGTAAGTCGGCATCAATTTGGTGAATGATACAAGCAGAATGGTTTTAAAAGAAAAGTTAAAATGAAAATTGTCTTTTTTAATGATCGGGACTATAAATAAAATTTAACTGTGGTATATGAATTAGAATAGAAATTCTAAAAATATAAAGTAACAGAAAAATGATAAGGTAAAGTAAGAATGAAAAAGTGCTTGTATTTTGTAGCATTGATGGGAAATTCGAATCGTAGCGTAGATTTGTAATGTACCTGGAATACGATGTCGGGTTGGCAGTATGGACCGGAGAAGGAAATGGGGCCTACTAAAAAGACGTAGTTTGATGGGACGATGAAGGTTGAGGCTGCCACCTTGCAACTGGCTGTCCATGTGTCCTGAAATGCCTGCGATGCACATGATTATTTTACTGTTACCTATGTTTACTGACGGTAACAGATTTTTTACTGTTTGGCGTTAGTTTTCAGGATGCTGCCTACTCCACCCAATTATTCTCGTTCAAATCCTGACCCAACTGCCATAACGAGAGGCCTTTTCAGGTGGGCCTATCGCTCCTTTTCCATTTCCCTTCCCCCTAAATACCATTTCAATTCAACATACGCATACACATATTCACGTACATTACTGATACTCATGTATATTCATAACTTTATAAGCAAATTATTTTTATTTAGGATAAGATATTAATGTTCACCTTAGTGTCATCAGTTTCTCCATCGCCTTTGGCCCCAAAATCGAGCACATTGAATGTGGAAGAATGGCCGCCCTTGGAGCCTCCTCCACCCTTCTGGGGCGGCGGGCTACGTGGGACATTTGGTTTCGGCTTAGTAGCCGCCGGCGGAGTCTTAACGGACGGAGGCTGTGTCTTTGATGCACCGCCTCGGTGGTTGCCGTTGTGAGCACCACCGTGACCGTGAGTTTTCCCTTTCTTAGAGAGAGTAGCTGAGGCCGCTCTGTTCTGCCTCCAATGCTTGCTTGTGGCTCTCCCTTGGCAGCTCTCCAAACTAGAACACCAGACAAGAAATGCTACCACAAACATAAATGTGAGCCCTCTGAAACTAAGCCCTTTCATTTTCATGTACCTCTGAGAGATAGAGATAGAAGAAGAAGAAAGACACAAGTTTAGAGAGGCAAAATCTGTTGGGTTGTTTAAATAGGCAAATTAAAGGAACTTCAAAGCTAGCGCCAGTCAGTCTATTGCATGGAGACGCTGAGCCATAGAAGCTAAAAGCTATCATTTTGGATTTTAAACTATTACCCAAGCTCCATGTACTTGGCCACGTGTCTATGAATTTGCCGAGATTGAGCTTTTAACTTATTTACTCAACCAAACTCTAGTTTAAGCTATCAAGTTGCAGTTATGTGACACGGCGTCGTATACCCAGACGTATTATTGATGATTAGCCAAGATTCTTTTGTACATTGGCCGTACCCTGTTGTCTGATTCAACATCTAGAATGTGTCTGGTTATCCGTAATTGGAAGTGAAATGAGTAATTAACCATATAATTGAGGAATTAAAAGGTAAAGGACGAAAGGAGGGGACACGTGATGTGTGGGTCTTATTAAGGGTAAAAGGTATCAAAAGGACTGGCACTGAAATATTTCAGCTCCTCATAGTCACATGCAACCATCACGGGCCAATCTTCTCCCTCTCTCTCCCTCTTCTCTCTCGCATCTTCCCACTACAATATATATGACCTTCTAAACCACCAAAAGAAAAGAAGAGAAGAGAGAAATCTTGAGGAATAGAGAAAAATGTAGATGAAAAAAAAAAAAGACAAGGGCTAAAGAGATTGGTGTTTTTGACATGTTCAATTGTTTACGGATGGCCTACATTGCTTTATGGAAGTTTGCGTTGCGATTGTTTCAGGCAATAAAGTAAAAGATTGTTATATGCATAAAATTCCAAAAGGATATTGCTTGAAAAGGGGCAACATCTTTTAAACTGGGAACCAAAAAAAATGATTTTTTGCCCATGGTTTTGGCAATACAACTCAACCCATTTCGTACATTGAAGATCGGTTTCTAGCTTGGAGGTCCTTTGTCTTATCATTTGATTGTTGCTTTTCTATCAGCCCTTTGAGTTTTCTTTCTGGCTGTTACTGTGCCCCTACCCTTCTTCGTCTCTGTTGTTAATATTTGTGCTTTGGTTGGTTTGTGTGAAAATGACATGAAATGGAAAAGGGAAGTTGATTTGATGCAAAAATGGACTTAATTAAAAGAGGTTGCTGTGAATGATACCATTTATTTAAAGCTTTTAAGATATTTACATCT
>JAOANK020000007.1:3285458-3301727 GCA_026257165.2 Telfairia occidentalis
AATATTGGAGCATTAAAATTAGGTTTAAAATATGTTTTTTTTTTTTTAAATTATTATTATTCGATTATTTTAGCTCTTTGATATGACCTTTACAAAATAATTTTCATTATTATCTTTATTTTATATCTATAACAAAAACATATTATTATTTTAAAAAAATTATAAGTATTTGAAATGTATAGTAGATTATGTGCTGCATAGATTGAGAAGCATATTCAAACAAAAAATAAAAAATAATAAAAAAAAGGGTGAAAAAATGAACATCAAAATTAAAGCAAGAATAGTTAAAATAAATCACTAACAATTTAAAGACGAAACCAAAATACATATAAAAGTTGAAAGTAAGAAAAGAAGTTTAAATGTTCAAACTTAATATTCAAGTTAAAAAAAAAAAAAGGAAAAAAAAGAGCGGGTTAAAGAAGTATCTACAATGGGTTAAAATTGGATGTAATTTGTGATAAACGATACGGATTGCTTTAAAAGGTCCATACTGTGAGGACAACTACGAGTTCCAAGAAAATGCAAACACACACATGGCTGCATGTCGCTTTCTCTCAATAATGCAACCAATAAATAATATTTGGATTTTTTTTTTTTAAACTTTATAAAACAACAAATACACTAAAACCTCCAATCAAACATTAGAGTAAAATAAACTTCAATAAATGCTTTATATTCAGGGGTGGAGAATTGAGGAAGAGTTATAATTTAAGGTACAATAATGAGAGACTTAAATTTGGGAATTTTCATGTTGTTGTTGGAATTGGAAATGAAAGAGTAAGGGATTTTTTTTTTTTTCCACTCATTTAGTATGGAAAATTTCATACATTACTCTCATTTTTTGTTTGTCAAAAATGATATGTAATTTTTTTTTAGTACAAGAATGATCTGCAATTGACAACTTTAAATAAATGATTCTTCATGAAAGAAAACTTATAATGGAACGGATGGAAGAACGCTAGAAATTTTCTTAATAATCAGAGTACTTACTTTCTTTTAGTTAAAAAATGATGTGGTTGGAGAATCAAATCATCAATACTTTATATATATATTTATGCTAAATCGAGCATAGCTCAACTGGTTAAAGACATATTTCACTGACCAAAAGATCATAAGTTCAAAAATCACTCACATTCACATGTTGTTGAACTCAATAAATATATATATATATATATTAGAAACTACCCATTTTAATTCATAAATAATTTTTTAATGCAATCTGAGTATGAATGTAATTTGAGAATAATGGTAAATCAAAATCGATTTCAATAAATAAGACATTTACTCAGTTACAAAAATTAATTATCCAATTGATCTATTACTTCTGTTCATATTTAATTAGTTAAAGATATATTAATAAAAAAAATGGATAGTATTGAAATTTTTCTAGAAGGGTAATATGAGAAAAACAGTGGATAGCAATTTTATTATAATTATTTATAATTTCTAAATTTTAAAATGGGCGAAGTGCTGCTAATTTTATTTAATAAAATCAAGAAAAAGGAAAGGTGGTGTCCAGAAGAAAAAAAAAAAGTGGCTCCCTCTCTCTTCTCTTTCTTTCGTCTAAGCTCTCGCACAGTGCGGAGCCAACCTCGCGCTTGGCAATAAGCATCTCATTCGTTGTTTATTCTTTGGAAAAACACAATAGTCGAGATCACCTGCACTTCGTCTCTGCCACTCTCAATTCCGGCAAACTCCATCGTCTTTCTTTCTTTCTTTCCCTTCAATCCTATTCTCATACATATATATATATATATATACATATATATTCCTATTCCTATGCCGATTCTTTTTCCTGTCTTTTAACCTCCGATTTATCATTAAAACCTCCTCCTACTTCTCTCTCTTTCTTTTTTGCCTTCTAGAAGGTACTGCTACTATGGAAGAAATGTATGGGTTGCAATCGACGGCGGAGTATTCAGATAGGGCGTTGTTGTCGCCTGAGAATCTGATTCTGCCGCCGGATTATCAGAGTTTGCTGGTGAGCTCCGGGGAGTTTCGCGATCGGATTCCGGTGTTTGGATCCAACGAATTGCTTTCCGCGGCGGCGTCGGTGATATCGGAAGCCGAAGCGGCGTCGATCACCCCGGAAATTCAACGTGAAGAAGATATGGTGAACGTGATCAAAGCCAAAATTTCTTCTCATCCTACTTATCCTCGTTTGCTCGACGCCTATATTGACTGCCAAAAGGTGAACCGCTCTTTCCCTCAACCAGAGAAAAAAAAGAACGATGCGGTCCACTCTCACTGTGCTTTTTCACAGCCACCAATTCCTGAAATCCTGAAATCCTAAATCCTAATCCTCTTCCTCTTTCTTAATTATTATTATTATTTTCTCTTTTTACCAGAGAACAAAAACTTTCTCGGCTTTAAATGCTTCCACAGACACTGTCAACGAAGACGTAACTAGGATAGAGAGAAATCGTTTTTTTACTTGAACGCTTTCTTTCTCGGTTTTGGACCTGGCGAGGGCTCAGTTTTTGTCTCCTCCATATTTTATTTTTTGCTCAGAGATTTAGGCTTCGAACGTCTAACACAATAGCATAATTATGGTTACCTATTCTCCAATTTGGCTAGAAATTAGGGGGAAAAATGCGAGGAGAGGAATTTTGTTTTTGACGGAGTAGCTGCAATGATTGTTATTAATTAAGTTGATTGTAGGATATCGAGGCGTTTGAAGTCCGTGTGGTTGGGTTTTTAACAAACTGATTCGCATGAATTATAATTATGAGATTCGAGTTCGTTTATTGTGCGTAGGTAGGGGCGCCTCCGGAGATTGCAAATTTGTTAGAGGAAATCCGTCAAGAAAGCGACCTTTGTAACCGTCACGCTGTCACCACGTGCTTGGGCGTCGATCCAGAGCTCGACGAGTTCATGGTTACTTATTCTTCGCCTTCTCCATTAACAATCAAACTCTCTCTCTTTCTATCTCTCAGTATTTTCTTTTCCGTTTTATTAATTTATGACTCTTTTTCTAGGAAACGTACTGCGATATGTTGGTGAAGTATAAATCAGATCTCAAAAGGCCTTTTGATGAAGCAACCACGTTCTTGAATAAGATCGAAATGCAACTTAGTAATCTCTGCAGTGGCGCCTTCTCCAGAAGCCTTTCCGGTCAGTATTGTTTAATTTTTTTTTCTTTCTATTTATTATACTCCGTTTCATATCCGTGTTGTTTGGTTAATTTTATTCCGTTATTTAATTTAATTAATTATATTTTTTTCTCGATGTCGTTGCCTGTGTTTGTTAAAAAATGACAAAGAAAAAAAGAATCGGTAGATTACTTAGAAGGAATAATGTGTAGATTTTTTTCTTCTCTTTTTCTTAATCTTACTGCTGATTGAAAAATCTATGGTCTTAACAACCAATAATACAAAGGAACAGCGAAACCCTAGGAACTTATCGGCCTGTGTCTTTGATTGCAACTCTTATCTACAGTCGCTGTTTTTGGATTACGACCTTGTTAATTGTTCGTTGAATGGTGATTCTTTATTGATTATCTTGGAAATCTTCAAGTGCAATAATGATGCTTCTACATAGTGTTTCCTAATAATTTAGAGTTTTAATTATTACATTTTGCTTTCGTTTAACTGCGCCTGCTCATCTACCTTGTTTGTTGTGTTTGTTTCCTTTTCTTTCATTTTATTTCTTTTGCTTTCCCGTTTTTCATGTTCATTGGCAAATAAAAAATAATAATAATAATTAAATATCGATCCTGAAATTGTGAACTTTTCCGTGTTAGAGATTCTGATTTTGACATTTCAGTGAGTTCAGTGTGACGACATTGGAAATAGTAATATGATTGGGCGTATTAATTAATATTGTTTTCCATATTTGTCCACGGGTAGAAAATCCTCCAAAAAGCTTTCAATTATATATGTATCTCAATTCTAATGGTCTCTTCTCTTCAACGAGTCCTTTTGAATCTCTCTCTATAATAATAGACAAAAAGGGTACTTGGTTTTAATTCTTCGGTCCGAAATACAGGCTGCCTCAGCCTATCATGTCTTTGAATTCTTACATGGGATGTCTCAGTGAACATGGCAAATGATCGTATTGTTAATGTATTTTATATCCATATATGCAATTCACCTATCTCTATTGTGAAGGTGTAATTTTCTCTTGTTTGATTAGTGACTATTCTTTCCGAGAAGTTTCTCTTAAATCCAATTTTAAAAAAAGCGAGTGAATCCCATTTTTCGCTCTTCTATGTAGCTAAAGCGTTCAGTATTGAGAGTAATTACTATATCATGCTGAATATATCATTACAATTCTAGGAGGTAATGATAAAATCATATAGTTTTTCTTCAAATAGTTCAAGATAGAAATTGATTTTGAGTATATATTTGCTTTCAATAGTATATATCTTTGTGAGTGGCCCGCATATATTTGTTCCAACAATAATTTCTTGAATTGATCGCTGCTGTAGATTTTTCTAGCCAGAAAAAAGATAGTAGTTTGGGATTCCATTAAGGAGATAAAATTAAAGGTGAGGATATTTTTCACTCAGACTACAAACATCATTGCATTAGTGTGTTAATCCATGAGTGTTACATATATATGTGTCGGTATTATATGTTGAATCTTTCTTAAGATATATAATGGACATTATCTTAACTTGATTGTGATGGCTGTGAGAATGTTTGTCGAAGATATTATATTATAATTAATTTCAAATTTCAATGGAGCATGAGTGGTGCATGTAAGATATGAAAAATGAGAAAATTAACCTTGGAACTTGTCATGGGCTGCTGACTACAAAGAAAGTGAAGTTGCAGCAATATCTTCTTGAAACTTGATTAGTTCATTTAAATTTCAGACGAATTTCAATCCCCAGGTAGGAGAAACCTCATTATTAAAGAACATTACTGACTTGCTTTGTGTTGTAATGCTCTCTAGTTTCTCTGACATGCAACTTATGAGCATGGGCATGGCAGGCTTTAAAGGTTAAATATGACAATTAAAAAATGAGTGATCTTAAATAAAGCTTGTAAATCAAAGATAATGGTTGGCAACTATTGTTTTTAATTTACTTTGGAAGTACAAATTAACTTTTCAGGTGTGATGTTATCTTGATTAAAAAAATAGCCTCGTGTTCAGCTTGTCTTAGCACGAGAGCTTTAGTGAGTTCTTTATATGCTTATATAAAAGTCTCTTTGGACATGCGACCGTTGGCAGACTTCCATTTGGATTTCATATGGGCATATATTCACGTGCTCGAACGGTATTTTGCTGCCACATATCTGGCTGGCTCATTTTTATGCAAGAACTTTGCATCTCAACAGGACAATAAGGATTTGGCCCGAATTATTTGGCTTATTTTCTAATTACATTATTGCACTCTCTTTGGACTTCCCTTTTAATTTGTAAACGATTTTTTTTTTTTAATTATCCTTCCGTAATATTGCTTTTCCATCTTCATCCAGATCATCATTGATAGGGTCTTAAGAGCTAGCTAGGTTATAATTTTGATATAGGAAAGTGGGATTAGTTAGCAGAAATTATTCCAGAAAATTGGAACAGTATGGCATGTCTATCATCAACACATGTTGATGTTTGTTTTTGGGTTTCAGCTTCCAGCAGGAGGATTTAAAGGCGATGATCTAGCTGTGTTCATCATATAAAACCACTATGTTTCTTTTTGGACAGTGAGTTACTGCATTATTTTGTCTGGAACCACCAGCTAATTAAAGATCACCTTTCTTTGGATATATAAAAATTGATGTAAGGCATGAGTAATGATTACATATTGGTTGCATATCTAGCGTACTTGTGATGCTGTGTGGTTTTGGTATCCCCGCTGTTATTCTTTTTTTTTTTTTTAAGAGTTTTTCTGCTGGTTGCAGTGAAGCTCCTCATAGTCAGCAGTAATCAAATTATCCTTTTCTCCAAACCCACTATTTGTGTACAGCAGGATTCCTTGCCAAATGAACTCTCTTAATGTCCGAAGTTTATACAATCGTTGGTAAATCGATCCGAGCTTTTTTTTTACGAAGAATAAGATGGGTCTTTAAACCTAGGGTCTGTAAGGGGCGAGTACTGGGTGGGTACATACTTTTCTGTGCCATTAGGAAAGAAACAAGTTTTTTGTTTCTTCCATGTGTATTTTACTTGGACTGCACCAGCACAGAAGGGTTTATCAGGTCACCAATATAGTGGTCAAGGCTTGCTTCGGTTGATCACCATTTTTATCCCATAGTAATTAAGGAGCCATGAGAATGGACAGGCTAAGTTGTGGGTAATGGCATGCCCCGCGATGAAAACTGAGAAAGTTTGTTTTGGGAGAGGAAAATTAGAAGAAGAAGAAGAAGAAGAAAAAGAAAAGGAAAAAAAGAAGGGGAAAAGTTTTGGGGGAAAAGCCCGGGTTGAGCGGGTGGTCGAGGTTTCCACACTGTCACATGTACTCCCGCGGTTTTCGCTGCGAAGGTGCTTTTGGTGCCCTCTCTTACCCACGCACTTAGTCACTCACAGCTGGTTAGTGGTTGTCACCTTCTATCGACAAGTACTCTGCCGTGTTCTTCGTGCGGATGATGTGTACGACACGTGTCTCTTTCTGGCTGGGTAGCTGGGGTTTTACACTGTTCACCCCATATCCCTTGCTTTATCATTCATTACCCTTTTGGGCCCCCCCTCCCCTCCTCCTCTTTCTTTGTTACACTAAGATTGAAGTTGGTGACTATCACCGACTTTTTACTTTGTCTGAACCGAATCAGCTAACTAGCCAAAAAATGAGAATGGAAAGTCACGGTTGGATCAGAATAGTTCCTCTCTAACCAGGTGGGATTCTCACGTTCTTGCCAATAAAACAATCACTCCCTTGTCCGGATAATCTTTTTTTTTTAATTGATATTTTGAAAATTGAAACTGTGAAGTGGTCTGAAAAGGGTGGTCTCATTTAATTCAATATCAACAAACAACTACCATGTGCTTTGTTCCTGGCCGTGGCTGGGCATTATCCTGTAGTAAGGATATATGGGTAAAGGGTTATTTTCTGGCTAAAGAGGAACTGCCCCGGGTCGTGTGGTGGGGTCATTGAATTACTGCTCATGCGATATCGTCGAGGGGAGGAGGTTTTTATTAGCCTCGAAACTCTTGTGGGTCATTCCAGAAAGTGAAATTTATGTGGCCGTTCAGTCTTGTCTATTCTGACTATGAGTTCCTCACACCCCCCCGCGTCTGACAAATGACTTAACCAGACACTGCTGAAACGCACCTTGGCATCCCTTTTTCTTCTTCCCTTTTTGCAGTTGGTAGTCAAATCCTTGTTTTACGTTTGAATGCCCTTGCTCTGTGGGTCCCCTCCTCCTGCCCTGCCCTTTCAATGTCAATCTGCCCTTCTTCTTTGAGATGGTAAATCGTTTTTTTTTCATTTGATATAACATTGCTTTGGTTGGGTTGTTTTATTTCCAGTCCAGCTTTTTGCTTTGGCTTATACGGTATCTGAATTACTACAGCTAAGTAAGAATATTTTTGCGATCACTTGAATAGAGGAAGGTGCTGTCTCATCGGATGAAGAGTTGAGCGGAGGAGAGATGGAAGTTGTGGAGGCGGAGGCTCAAACCAAAGGCGAGAACAGAGATCTCAAGGACAAGCTTTTACGTAGATTCGGCAGTCATATTAGTACCTTAAAATTGGAGTTCTCAAAGAAGAAAAAAAAGGGGAAATTACCAAAAGAAGCCAGGCAAAAACTCCTTGAATGGTGGGATGTTCACTATAAATGGCCATATCCCACGGTACGTTTGCTTATAAGCTTTTGTAAACTTCGTAATTTTACATCGCATGTTCATATTAAATCACAACATACAAAATACGGACTGGACTGTCCCAAATCTAGTTCCTAACGCAATTCAGAATATTTAAAGTTTTTTAATTAAATAATAAATTTCCTCATGACTGAAAAATGTTTCCTTCAAGTTGAGGGCGATAATCCGCCGCTTTTAATCATCCAGGAAGCCGATAAGGTCGCACTGGCAGAGAGAACAGGCCTTGACCAGAAGCAAATTAACAATTGGTTCATAAATCAGCGGAAACGCCACTGGAAGCCATCAGAGAATATGCAATTTGAAGGAATGGATGGCCTTTCTTCTGGTAGATTCTTCAGAGAGGACTGAGAGAGACACTTTAACCATCTCAAGATGTATATTCCCTTCCCAATGTTGTTTCTTCTGATATCAGCTTTTGTTTGCTTTCCCTTCATGTATATCTGAAAATATATATATATATATTTATATGGTGAAGAATTTGGACGCTGAAATTATTGCTCGTCTTACCAACATAGAGGAAATAAATTTCCAGTTTCTAATGTTATACTAATACTAATGCCCAACTCTTTGGATGACTAATCCATCTTCTCATATGCCTATCCGACAAAACTACGAACAATTTCTTATGATAAAATACTGGAAATATGGCATCACTGAAATTTGTAGTTATGTAAAGCACCATCATGGGGTAGTTATATCATATGGACCAGTCTTTATTCTTTATTCTTCATATACAAAGATAATTAGTAATTCATGAAGTTGAGTTAAAATTGGTTGACATATATTTTTCTGACCAAAAAGTCGTAAATTTGAATCTTCACTCTCACATGAACTCAAAAAAAAAAAAAACCTAAAGAAGCTGAAAATTTTCCTTGTATTAAATTGCATGGACTCAAGTCTATATTTATCTTTTAGAACAACAGCATACAAACAGCACTTACCAAACTCTGTGGGTGTCATTCAGAGAAGCTTAGCGTATTTTAAAACTTGATAGTCATAGCCCCCTCAGATCCTTGATCAGGCGGAAAGATGTTGCCGAAAAACCTCCATGAGTGCATGAACCAGCTCAGATTAGGGTTTAGAATGTCATGTTTCTTATTTTCCAAGAGACTGTACAGTGTACTCAACGAGGAGTGCGACAGAGACTATTGGGGGGACTTGGGAGTATGATACAATTAGCAAAACTATGGCAAGTCTATACCTGTATAATGAGGTTTCAAAATAGAATATTATATACAATGATCCAAAATCATTTTACAGGAACATCGCTCATCTAGGATCAATGATGCTTTGAGTCATGCTAGTTTGCGAAGATCGCGAGTTCGGATACAGAATGTGTTTGGATGACTCTGAAGAATTGTGGGGTTTTATGCTTCCACTTGAAGGATGAAGATATGGAGGTTGTTTTGGCTGGGGAATCTCATAATTTTCTGTGAGCATTTTCACAACCATTGACATGGATGGCCTTAGCTCAGCAAAGGCTTGCACACAAACCAGACCTATTTGAAGCAATCGGGATGCTGCGTCTCGTGGATAATCACCCAAAAGGATAGGATCAACGGCTGCATATAGCTTACCCTCTCCATAAAAATTCCATACCTGGAGAAGCAAAGACAATAAAAAGGAAAAGCCATGATGATCAACGTAAATTAGAGGAGGGTAATACTATGATGTAATAGATAAAAGATTCACCCTTTGTAAGATGGACGTTGAATCTTGATAGAAGTAACCATTCCTCCTTCCTGTGATAACTTCAATGGCAAAAACTCCAAAACTGTAAACATCTGCCTTTTCAGACAACTTGCCACGCACTACATATTCTGGAGCCATGTAACCTCTGTACATGCAAAGCTTGTCAATACAAGGAAAGAAGTGGAAGAATTTAAGATAATAGCCTGATATTTGTTTAGTTTTCTAGATATTTTCATGAAGCTTATCAAGCTGTTAAATGCCTGAATTATAGACAAGGAAAAGTTAATTGTAGTTGCGGAGGGGTTGAAGCATAATCACGAACTTGATAACGTGCAACTTTGTATTGAACAAAGAGATTTATCCTTATAATGTAAGACAGTTCACATATCTTCTTGATAGAGGCAAAAAAACATGTTTCCTCTAAATGTCTTGATATCGGGCGATCTCGAACTATACATATTCAAAATGCGTAGATTCTTATGGACTGAGCAAAAAAGGGTTTTCTCTTGGAAATTAAGCCCCATTCAATTGGAAAAACTGTCAGAATTAAATGAGAGTACCAAATGATATAATGAAAACTTACAGTGTGCCAGCAATTGCAGTGCTAATGTGTGTTTTGTCTTCAGGAAGTAATCTAGCAAGTCCAAAATCAGCAATCTTTGGGGTGAAATCATTGTCCAGCAGAATATTGCTTAATTTTATGTCTCGATGAATGATTTTCACCTTTGATTCCTCATGAAGATAAGCCAAGCCTTCAGCTGTGCCTAGTACAATCTTAAACCTGGATTCCCAACTCAGTGGCTGGACATTCTTGTTACCTGATGCACATGGAGATGAGAGATTAAGTCAAAGAAACATAACTTCTTTAATTATTTTAAGCATAAAGCTTCTTTAATTTAGGCAAGGAAGCTAGGGGTGAAATAATTACCAAAAAGGTAATCATGCAGGCTTTGATTCGGCACATATTCATAAACAAGGAGGCTTTCAGGGCCTGTAATACTGCACCCTAGCAGCCCAACAAGATTTTTGTGTCGAATACCACTTATCAAATTTACTTCATTAAAGAAATGATCCACCCATTGTCTTGTATTGAAGAATAGCCTCTTGATTGCTACAACTCTGCCATCTGATAGAGTTCCCTGTTTAACATAATGAAACTTTCTTATTTAGTTTCTATTTTTAAAAGTTCTGATTATCCCCAAGACAACAAAAGACAGAATCATACCTTATAAACTGAACCAGAACCTCCTTGTCCCAGTTTATTGGATTGGTCAAAGTAATTTGTGGCCCTCTCAAGCGTCTCGTATGAAAAATTAAGCTTAGACTTGTTAACGATGGCCACGAGAGGACCAAGTTGCTTTTTCTCTGAAGCAAAAAGAAAATTGCAACTGAGTTGTGTATTTTGACGATGACGATGGAAAGAAAACATTACAATTGTCACATAGTAAAGAAAGCACATACCTTTCCGTTTCCTCACTACTTTCCTTCTGGCACAGAAACCAACTGTCGCAATAATCAATGCAGCAGCCACAGCAGCAGATAATGAAGCCAAAATTATTGCCAAACGGCTCCTTCCTGTGAAAATTAGCATATGAACTATTTGCTAAATCTCAGGGTAACAGTTCATATTTTGCCAAACTAAGAAGAGAAATGTCATGACAATTCTTGGTGCCTACAGCAAAAAGCAGGGGTGCAAACGATCTTTAAGATTGTCAAAGTTCTATTTCCAAGGACAACAAAATCTCAATATATCACATGGTTTAACAAATCCAGTTAGTATAGGATAACTTACACAGATAACCAGGAATAGGAACCCAATTCCAGTAAACTATTCTAAGCACCTTAGAAAGGTCTGGTCAGATTGCATCAACATGATTTAAATTTTCACTAGGACTCTTCTGAGCTTGCCATTTATATTTGGATAGTGTAGAGAATGTGAAAAAAAAACACCTACATAAGTCAATCTCATCTCGTGCAATAATAAAAGGATCTCTCGTCACTGTAAATTAAATTCCATTCTGATCACTGAAACTAAAAAACCAAATTCTCCTTATCCAGTCATAAGTACATTGAGTACTCACTACAATTTTATCCATTTTGAAGGTTATAGGTTATGGATTCAGCATGTTCATTCAAGCTTCAAACTTATACTAGGTTTCAAAGTTCCATAAATCTACACCACAAATTTTACCTGCTCTCCGTCCCCACAATGTTCTAAAGTGCTACAGTGCTACTCAACTCGTAAACTACAGATGGATCACATTAAGGCTGAATTGAACAATAAAGCAACCCAGTAAAGTAGCAAATCATCAAAAAAAAATATCCATTGCAAGTAAACAAAACCGAACTCACCATTTCCTCCAGTGGCGGTTGCTGTGCTGTTGAAATAAAATCGTTGAGTTGAATATCTGAAGTAACAGCCGGCATTTAACACCCTTCCTTCGGCTTTTGGAGGACACGAAGTTATTTCCTTAGCTGCATCAACCAAACACTTCGAGCAAGAATCCCCTTTCACAAATTTCCAACACTGAGCTAATCCATAGACCGAAACATTCCTAAAATTCTCCAATCCCACAGCAAAGCCGTCGTTCTTGGGCGCAACTACACTCAAATTTCTCGCCAATTTCATAGCATTAGCACTAAAAATGGTTCGATTCCCACTATAATCCGATTTCCCACACACAGCCCTATCGACAGCACTCAAAGATTCGCTGAAGAAATTATAATAATCATACCTAACATAACATCCATCATAGAAGAGTCTACCCCCGCGAGTAGCAAGCTGAAAGGGGAGACACCGCAGGATCTGAGTTTTCATCTGCGCGAAACAGAGATCGCAATCCGTTTGAGAAAGATCGTTCATACACTCGCCAAAAGCGTAAACGGATGTATTTCCAGTCCCATTCACAATCGCTGCAAATCGCTGTGAAGCAATAAGAGGAGTAACCGCATCCATGGACGCCAAGAAATTCGACACGAAGGTCGATCGCTCCGCCGGCGAAGCAGTGTTGTTCGAACATATGAGAGCCACCTCCGTGGCTCTCGGATCGGCCGCAGACTGATTTACAAAACAACACAAGTGTATAAAAAACAATGCGATTGAAAGGGGGAAGTTGGAGGCTTCCATTTTGGAGATTGGGGGAAAATCGGGGGAAGAAATCGAAATGGGGAAGATTTATAAGGTGGCCAAAGTGGTCCACTAGAAGTCGTAAATGGAAGCGAAGCCATTGAAAGCAATGTGTATGAGTGGAAAGTTGCAGATGCGACTTCCATGGTTGACTTCGGAATCCAGAGAGAAGACTAAACCGCGTACTCTGAAGAGGGTGCAGACAAATTTAATTACAGTTCATAATTGAATTCTGCGGCAGTTTTAAACTTCTAATACATATAATTTGGATGGGACAAATTTAAAGCATGCCAATTTCCAATTAACATGCAATTAACGTTATTAAGTAATAGTTTGCAATTAATATGCACTTTATTATCATAACAATAATAATAATAATTATTATTATTACTTACTTTTTTTTTTTTTTTTTTTAGATACCTCATTAAGGAGTAGCTTAAAAAACATGTTTTTGTAATTGAGTGGAGTTTTACAAAGCATACCACCAAATATTCAAATTCATACTTCTATTGTGAAATTCTTGTTTAAAAATATAAAGTTTAAATCATCTCGTGAAATTTGAATTTTCTTCTATTTTATTCTATCAACTTTTAAAATATTTATTTTAATTCCTAATT
Source organism: Telfairia occidentalis (assembly GCA_026257165.2). Taxonomy (NCBI): domain Eukaryota; kingdom Viridiplantae; phylum Streptophyta; class Magnoliopsida; order Cucurbitales; family Cucurbitaceae; genus Telfairia; species Telfairia occidentalis. The sequence goes on from JAOANK020000007.1 coordinate 3,298,658, forward strand.
TTTCAAGAAGTAAATATTTTGGTTCATTAACTTTCACAATATTTATTTTAGTTCCTAAACTTTAAAAAAATAATCATTTTAGACTTGAAATTTTGTTTACCCAATATTTAGTTTCAACATATGTAGTATAAATACATATTCACGTTAACGCGTTAGTACACATGCTTGAAGTTAGAATCAAAATGGTCAGTTTTTAAAGTTAGAGACTAAAATAGACTTGTACTTGGAAAAAAAAAATAGACTTTTAAGAATTTAAGGACAAACAATATAATAAATTTAAAGTTTATGAATCAAAATAGATATTTTGAAAGTTCAGAGATGAAAAAAAATCTAAGATTTAAACCTATAAAAATATACACAAAATATGACATTGACAAATGTGAAGTATACCTATTTATGTAATTTAAATATTCTTTTCGTTAACATTATTATTTGTTACCCCTTCCTAAGTACAGTCTAATGATTAAAGTAAATCTATATCTTTTAAAACTATGAAAGGTATCTTTTAAAAAAAAAAGAAACTATGAGGTATAATTCTATGTTTGTGGTTTAATATTTAAAAGATAAATTGTGAGGTAATAAACTTATCTCTTAATATCTACAATAATGGAATATGATAATATATGTTGTAGACATTTATAGTGGTGGTACATCTTTAGATTAGACATCTATAAGTTTTTTTGGATTATAAAAATCTTCCGTGTCAAAAAAGTATAATTTTACTTTAAAAAAATGTAGTCTTTTCTGGGGCCCACTTGAGGTAGTGGATTAGGAATTAATTAAGCACTTTTTTGTTTTACAATTTTGGGTTTTCTATTCCATTTCCATAATTCCATTAGAGAACCGATATTTTTGACTTTCCGGCTGAAATGCTGACTTTTTCAATGAATATCCGGGGAAGAAACCCACCATAAATTTGCTTTCTAAACAATTTGAAGATGAAAGAAAAAAAACAATAATCTCTTAAAGAGGATGACTTCAAAATTCTATTATAATTTTTCTTTTAAATTCAATATATATCTAATATTAAATCTCACTAGGTAGGTTATGGTGATGTTAGTGATTCATATCTATAATATTAAATTTTTAAGTGTTTATTGATAATTAAATATTGTATAAACGTGACATTGTTTCGTCACATTAGTTAAATTATATGTAAATAATGCAAATACTTATAAATATTTTTGTTTTTTAACAAAAAGGAACAAATTGAAGATGCAAAAGAAAGAAACTTTTGTAGGACGAGTACCAATTTCACGGTGGTCACATTCCTAAGATATTAAGATTTAAAGTATTTATTGACAACTAAATATGTGTGTATATATATATTTGTAATATGAAGAAAGATAAGGAACTAAAAGTGGGTGACATTGAAATACGAAAATAACTCTAGTACTACTTTTTGTGGATATTTTTTGTCACATCAATAGTATTTAAGAATAGTGTGGGATCTATGAAATAAAATAATAAATTATTTAATATGTGTTAAATTATGAATGAAAAGAGTATTCACTTCTCTAATATATATATATATATATATATATATAAATTGAGTTCAACAATGTGTAGAAATATGTCTTTAACTAGTTGAATTATGTTCTATTTGACTATTGTATCATATATTTATTTTATTCAATTCACAATTGATAATTTAACATGTCCTAAAGTCATATGTTAATTTATTTGATGAAACCGACCATAAGTATTTTTCATACGAAACTGCGTGGTAGGGTAGGGCGGACGCCTCAAGTCTCCGTCTAGTTGTATTCTCAAATGATTGTTTCCTCAATCTCATTGCGGGCCCACGCCTTCCTTCTATGTGTCAATTTATTCTCATTTTTTGAAAAAGCCTGTGATTTTGAAATAGAAAATTATTGAGAGTATATTTCTATTCAAAATTTGATAATTAGGAGAGAGAATTGTAATAAAAAAAAACAATTTTTTTATTAAAAAATTAAATTATTATCAAATTTTTAATGGTGATATGTAGAAAAATTTATGCATATAAGTATTCATTATTCTCAATTTTATATTGAGAATGACCATTTTTTTGTACGTTCAAAAAAAAAAAGTGTGAATTGTTGACGAGGTTATAATAAAGTATCCTATAATTCTAATTCCCACCTCTTTTTAATAGTATAATGTCTCACAATTCTTATGATTTCTACCTAATTTCAGGACTTGTTCAATCAAGTGGTGCGACTATTTCTATCAAACCTTAGGTTTGGTATATTATTATTATTGACTTCTTTATAAGTTTGAACAATAAAATTACATTGTATTTTGAAAATTAATTCCCATAGTACATATTAGCATCTTTTAAGGAACAATAGCATTTTGAGAATTATAGACCAACAAACTAAACATACGTCCCATTAAAAAATTATTTATTTATATAATTCAAATACAAAGTATATAATTCTAAGTTTTCCAATTTTATATTTCATAAGTCTTAGCTTTCGGCCAACCTAAGAATAGTTTAACTGATTAAGACATATATCCCAACCAAAAGGTAGTAGCTTTGAATTCACACTCTCACATATTTTTGAACAAAAAAGTCGTAGTTTTTGAAATATGAACAAACCTTCTACAAAAGCAATAATGTCAAATAATTTTCACCAAATGTAAAAGTAACTTGGACCTTTAAACATCATAATATATATTATATTTACGAGTTAAATATCTGAGCTTTGTTCGATTTTGGTTCTAAAACTTTTAAAATGTCTTTAATTTTTAAACTTTCAAAAAGTGATCATTTCAGTCTTTGTCACTAATTTGCTTGCAAATAAATTAACAAATTGATGATGTAGGCTCTATAATGAGATGAGTAGCCACCCACGTAACTGATTAGATGTAAATAAGTTGTCAAACAAGCAGGTTAGATATAGGTCTGTCAAGCAGAACTGGATACTGCTTAATTTATTGGAAAATTGTAATGGGTAGCAAAATCCATAAAAATATTTGCAAATTTAGCAAAGATTTTTCAATTTTGCAAATCTGGCAAAATTTTTAAATTTGATTTTCGTAATTTTCATTATTCCAATTTTACCCTCAGATGTGTATCAGCGAG
>JAOANK020000007.1:3310597-3321883 GCA_026257165.2 Telfairia occidentalis
AAAGTATATCAGTTAACTAATATATCAAATATAAAGTATATTAGATATACTACTGATATACATATTGATATACTAACGAGGGTAAAATTGGAAAAGAAACAAACGAAAATCAGATTATATATTGTTTTGCTATATTTGCAAATTTCAAAAAAGCATTGCTATATTTACAAATTTTTTTCAAAACTTTGCTATTCATGCAACTGACCCTAATTTATTAGGGCTAGAAATATGATGGGATTAAATCCTCTTAATGCAGGTGGAATGTAGGCGCCACCATGGGGTTTTGGGCTTCACGTGGGCTATAGGGCCAGAAATAAATAAAGGCCCAATCACCGAATCGGGCTATAGGGCCCATCAAAAGGCTCAAACCCAATTCTTCACGATGAGTAAAACGACCTTTTGTGCTCTGAGGTCCAAAAGTCACGAGAGGCCCAACCATCGAACAAGGCTACGGCTGATCACATGGCCCAAACCCAATATATTTCAGATTGTTCATAACGGCCTTTTGGGCCCTAATGTCAACCAATCACATGAGACCCAACAATCGAATTGGGCTATAGGCTAATCACAGGGCCCAGATTCAATATATCTGAGATGGTTTAGACGGCCTTTTAGGTCCTAATATTCAGAAATGATAAAGGCCCAACCATCACATTGGGCTAAAGGTCAATCACAAGGTCCAAATCCAATATCTCTTAGATAGTTCAGAACGGCCTTTTGAGGCCCACAAAAGCCATACTTCTCAGATACTTGAAAAACAGGGTTTTGGGCCCTAATATCCAGAAATCACGAGAGGCCCAACCATTGAATTGGGTTTGAAGCTATCCACAAGGCCCAAACCCAATATCTCCCAGCTTCCTTGTTCTCTTCTTCGGCTATGGCTACTCTGCAACATTTTCACTTTTCCTACTGCAGAAAGGACCTCCGTAATGTAGCCTACCATTTTAAAGTCTAAAAAGTGTTCTCCTAATTCCACCCCGACCACAAACTGATACAGCTGAGAGAAGAAAGAAGAACATCGCCGTAGTGGGCACCGACCGGCCCATCGAATGGCCCACAGCGTGCGAAGAAAAAGAGAAAGAGAGAGAAAAAAAACCTGCTGAGTGTTAACAGAGGTGGGTAGAAATTAGCATTGAGCCAAATGGAGGTCACTAGTAATAATGCCGAGCTGCATCTGTGTTGTATTTACAAATTCCAGTTCTATGAACGTGCGAGCCACTTGCTGTTCTACTCCAAAAGCTACCCCTTCAAAGGGCTCTTTATAGAACTTTCCAGGTATTCAACTAAAAAAACTGCCCCCATGATTTCATGTTCAAATAAATATACCCACAAAAAGACAAAGAGACCACAACACCCACCTCCTTTTCCCTCTTCTAAGCTTATCAAGTGGATTTTATTTTTTTTCCATTTAGCTCTCTAGACTTTGTATTTTATGTTTGTCTTTTAACTTTTCTCAGTATAATATGGGATTTCTGATAAGCCACTAATCCAGTAACCCCTTCTGCTTGGTGATTTTGATTAGGTTACCTGTGATTTTGGGGTACCCTTTTGACATTCTTGTATATTTTATGATTTTGATGAATCTGCATTTTGATTCTTGTGAATAGGGAGCGTAGAAGTTCACCTTTAAACTGTTCTGTTTTTTTAGTGTAATTGTTTATGGTATAGAACTACATCGGCATTTACTCCAAGTAATGGACACTATGGCTTGCAGTTGAAGCAATGTTTGTACTAGTGAAGTTCTTTTCCTTATCACATTTTTCACTAAGTATGGTGTTTGGAAGCATTACTGTGAAAAATGATTGAAAGAAGCCTCAATTGAGTGCTCCAAACAGCCTATAAAACATACTTTAAAAAGGTTTACAAGTTCTTTAGGATTAAAAGCTGGTTTTCACTGAACACAATTGAAAATATAAAGGATGCTCTTAATTAACCAAAACACTTTTTTTTTTTAATTAACCAAAGCATTTTTTTTACTCTTTACTTTAAACTCACCTTTCTCAACTAATTGATTTCTTTTGCTTTACTTTTTATTGGTAAAAAAGAAACATAATGAGATTTAGCATTATACTCGAAAGTCTTCTTAAAAAATTTAAACACCTATAACTAGATTAAATACTCAGTGTCGTTTTCAGAAAGTGAAGTAATATTATATGCATACATATTATCCGAAATTCTAATTCAAAAGATGGACGGTTCATGTCAACAGAACAGCATCTGTTGCAATTTTTAAAAACTTTTCCTAACTCAAAGGGAGTAATTTTCGTTAATGCCAACAAATGCCATTATTTTTTTTTTTGAAATAATTAATTTATTTGTATTTCGGAAGACTTGCTCTTGAAAGCATTATCCATTCGTTGTGCCGTAGATAGCTTCATAATTTGGCTGATTCATAATTTTATACACAACATACAAACAAACAAAGGTGCTCTAAATAATGACAACTTTCACTAATTATAATACGATTCACTTGCTTAACATGGAGTTTACTTTATGTTTATTCTTTTTGAGCTGGCTGCTGGGTCGACTGCCATTAGATGCCAATAGGTAATTTACCTTGGGAAAATGGGCTGCTTTTTTGAATATGACAGGCCTTGAATTCTCTATATATTCTGAATAATTCACTACCTTGTTTCCAATTGAACTTGGCTTAAAGTCTCTAGTGTTGAAGTGAAATAAGAGTGCTTTTAGAGATGAACAAAAGCAGCAAGAATTTATCTCTCTCATTGTTTCTGTTCTTTCTGGTCTCTTTGCTGGTGTCTTCTTCTGTAGTTACGGTGGAGGCAAGGAAGCAATATCACAGCAAGAAGGGCAAACATCAGAAGCAAAAGGGTGCAGGAAATGGCAGTGCTTCAGGCCCTGCACCAGCTCCACTTCCTCATTACAACCAAACTCAGTCCACTATTTTCAATATCTTGTCTTTTGGAGCAAAGGGCAATGGAGTTTCTGATGATTCTATGGTAAAAATTGTCAAAAACAACCTAAAAAATAGACACAAAGAGAGACAGAAAAAGAGAGAGTTACCAATAGTGACTGATAATGTACTCTTTTGAACTTGTAAAAACTATCCTATGTAGGCACTTCTAGCAGCATGGAAAGCTGCATGCGAGATTTCTGGAGCTACGTTGGAAATCCCATCACAATACAAGTTTCTAATCAAACCCATAACTCTAAATGGTCCCTGTATGCCTCAGCTCGTTCTTCAGGTTTGTCTTATTTTCTTCAGAAGAATTTGATTTATTTGAGGATTTAATAAAAAAACAAAAAGTATATTCTTTGACGTGTCGTGTAACAAATTGGTTTTTTTTCTTCTATAATAAGTTAGTGCTGCTTAGAGCTCACAAGATAAGATTATTAATGGGAAGTGCAATTCCAAAGCAGATTGATGGGGCTGTGTTGGCGCCTTCAAAAGTAAGTTCGTGGCCCAAATCCAGCTTGTTTCAATGGCTGAATTTCAAATGGCTACATAACTTCACCATTCAAGGCTCTGGTACTGTGGATGGTCAGGGCTTTAATTGGTGGACTCTCTCCAGATTCTACAATAACAAAGTTAGTTCTTCTTCTTCTTCTTCTTTTTCTTTTTCAAATAACCAACTTTTGAAATCTTCATTAAATTATGCTAATTACATTGAAGAGAGTAGTTTTAGCTTAAGCATTTCTTGTTATTTTTGTTTCTGCAGAAGAAAGTGAAGTACATTCCAGATATGAAACCTACTGTAAACTTCCATCTCTCTCTGCTTATAAGTACATTTTTTTTTCTGAATTTAAATGGGATTTCTTTAATACTTTGTTTATAAATGTCAGGCTTTAAGATTTTATTCCAGTTACAATGTGACAGTTCGTGACATCACCATAATAAACAGTCCACAGTGCCATCTGAAATTTGACAACTCCGGCACGGTCAAAGTTGACAATATCACCATTTCTTCGCCGGAGAACAGCCCCAACACCGACGGGATTCACCTGCAGAACACACAAGATGTCGAAATTCAACACTCTAGCATTGGCTGTGGTAAGAACCGAGCAATTCACAGCCCCACTTTTATAATATTGTATTGTCTTTGCAAAAGTTAACTTATTTACTGCATCTTTCCTAACCTCACTTTTCTTTTAAACTGTAGTTAAATTTTGAGGACACGATAAGTGGCTGTTTAAAATAGAAAAAATGGACTAAAATTTCAAAATTACTATGTGAATATAAAAACAGTATAATTCTTTTTAAAAAATGAGTAGAAAACTAAACTTAATTGTCTATCATGGAATGTGTCGAGATTAGAGTTTCTTTTTTTTTTTTTTGGTTCAATAATCAGTAGGAATGAAAATTCAAATCCGCAACTTTTTGGCCGAAAAAATGTCTTAACCAATTGAGATATGCTCGATTTGACGTCGAGATTCGAGTTAGTTCTCAGGTAAATAATTCAAGTTCTAATAGTTTTTATGGCAAGAAAACATATGTTTTATTCAAATTCACACATATCTAATGACGTAAAATTATCCATCACATTATACTTATCATGTTAATTTTTTTTCCTCTGCCATTGGAGCGATATTGTGAGGAAATTTTAAAAAATAACTTCATAGGGGGTCAAAAAAGTATCTTCATTTAACAATATTTTGTAATAGCACATAAAGTTACACCATAAAGAAGCTGGACTCCACATATGAACTAACAAATAAAGAGGGGTGAATACACAACATATTTTAAGATTTGTTATTTTGACAGGAGATGACTGTGTTTCCATTCAGACTGGTTGCTCCAACATCCACATTCATCATATCAATTGTGGCCCTGGACATGGCATAAGGTAAATAAATCCTCATCAATGTTACTTTTTCATAAAGGCAATTCCTGTAGAGAACATAATTTATGGCAGTGATTATAAATTAACCATTTTGCTCAACTTTTCTTAAACATTATTATTATATTCAGCACTAAAGACTATTTTCTTGCCTATAATTACAGCTTGGGCGGACTTGGGAAAGATAAAAGTGTTGCATGTGTCTCTAATATTGTTGTCCAAAACATCTCAATTCAAAACACTCTTTCAGGAGTGAGGATCAAGACTTGGCAGGTAAAAAAAAAGTTAAACTACAAATCTACTCCTTAAATTATGGTGGCTGTGTTATTTATTTCTTAAACATTTATAACTTTTAATTGCTGATGAATTGTGAGTTTAACAACATATGAGGATAGGAATCCGACCCACGACTTCTTGGTCGGGGAGATATGTTTTAACCCAATTGAGCTATTGGCGATGCAACCCACCTATATTAAATAAACATGGATTGGTTTGATACGTTGTGGTAGAGGAAAGTATACAATTAGACCAAATAGAGTGACATAATTTATGCCATTTAAAAATAGAGTGCATGTGGCTCTTTCTTTTGTTCAATCATCCACTCTCTGTTCATTTGCATATCACATTATGCCAAATCAATCAAAATTTATTTCATAGACATGTCATGTCATCATCTAATGGAATGTTGCAAAGGTGAGAGAGAGAAAAAATAAGACATCAAAGTTCAGGACTAAAATTTGAAATTTAACATTAAAAAAAAAACAAAAACGAGTAATCTTTTCCGATTTGTTGAATAAAAATTGCCATGATAGAATCAGAGGGTTCTGATTGGATTTGATGAATCAACAGGGAGGAGTTGGGTCAGTGAAGAATGTATCATTCTCCAACATCCAAGTTTCTGATGTAAAAGTGCCCATTATGATTGACCAATACTATTGCGACAAGTACAAATGCAAGAACCAAACAGGAGCCATTGCAATTTCAGGCATAACATACGATCAAATCATAGGAAGTTACACAGTGCAGCCTATTCACTTAGCCTGCAGCAGCGAAATCCCATGTACAGACGTTGATCTAATCGACATCCAGCTGAATCCATCTTCAGGATACAGAGGCTTTCAAAGCTCTGTGTGTTGGAATTCTTATGGCAAATCTCAGGCCCCTCTCGTTCCTTCAAGCATTGATTACTGCTTGAGAAGGGGCGGCGGTAGCGCTGTTAGGAGGATTACAAGGTCCCATGATTATGCCTGCTATTGAGACCGACCTTGTAGGGCTCACTGATGCTGTCAAATCTCTCTGTTTCTGTTTGTGTTTTTTTGATCTCTAGCTTCCCTTCTGCAGAAATTTTTGGAAATGTAGGAAGGTGATGATTGTAAAAGCATTTGTGGTTGTTGGGTTTGGCGTTGACATATTGTAATCAGAAATTATATCTGAATCCTTCAGGATCTCATTTCCCAATTAGTCCAAGCAAAGTGACCCAAAATTTCCCCACCCCATCAGCCAAAAACGTTTCTTTTTTACTTTGACAGGAATTTTTTGGGACTTTTAATGAGTTAAACTGGGGGCTGATGCTCAAATTGGTTGGTGGAAAAGAAAGGGCAGAGAGAAAGTTTCATGGCGGTGATAGTGGAGGAAGGATTGTGAGGATAATCCATTGCACGCGCGGCATGGCTTTTTTTTTTTCTTTCTTTTTTACCTTTGTAATTAATAGCACATTTTACAGGCTTTATTGCTTCTTCGGCGGTTTATATTTTTGTTCATTAATATTGGCCTCCACCAACACTGCCCCTTTACACGCACCCTGCTAGTGCTCTGCTCTCTCGCATGTAACAGAAAAGTTCTAGTACCTTCTTACAATAAAAGAAAGCAATACAAATTTGCTCTCTCTTCCTTTACAATAATTTTCTTAGTTCCCTCTCTTTTTCCTTTGGAATCTATTCGTATACAAAAATTTTCATTTTGTTGGGTGGTGTTCAAAATTCACTTTCTTCCTACCATTATAATATAATATTGTCTCCTTTAAAAAAAAATTTCTTTCTTACGTCATCGTAACATAAAAAATGCAAAAATGGAATTTCGAGCATTCAATTTATAGAAACCAGTAATATTGTCTTAAACTGCCAATTTCAGGATAATTGAGTAGATAAAGCACCAACTACCAACATAACAAAATGTAGTTTGAATCTTCCAACCTTGCAATATTGAACTCAAAAAAGTAATATATGTCTTAAGCTAAAAGAAACTCTACTTAAAGGTTAAGTCAAGCATAATTTTAGTTTTGGTTATATAAAAAATGATTTGCATCAATGGAATTTTAGTCCTTATTGGTATACCAAAGATCTCATTACTTATAAGTAACATGAAACTTTGTTCACGTCCCAACAAAGAAAAAAGATGGAAATGAGTGAAATATTTGTTGGGTTTTTGGCAAAATATTAGAAGCGTGAAAATTCCAAAAAAAAAAATGAATGAAGTGACAGGTTTCAAACACTTATCTAAAGGATTCACGAGCTTTAGTTTTATTCATCCCAATTAAAAACACTTTAAACTTAGTGTACTAGCTATAGTTAAATTCTTTTAGATAAGTTTGTGCTTTAAACTTTAAACTTAGTGTACTAGCTATAGTTAAATTCTTTTCGATGGATTTGTGGTTTTTGGCTCAGCACCGTCACAAAAGTGAATGGTTCGATTCCCCAACCTCACAATGGTTGGGTTGTTGAACCCAGAAGACAGAAAAACATTTATATATGTATAATGTAAACCTTAGCACATGGTGAAGGTTGGGCCTAAATAAACAGAGATATGGAAGAAGCAGGATAGATGGGCCGTAAGCCCAAACCCAAAATAGAAAAAGAAAGCCCAAGAAGAACTTACACATGAGGAGTGGAAGCATGATCGGCATCAGCAGTGGAGCTTTTGTCAGTTTTGCCTCTTTCACTCCGACTATTCTCAGCAAACTTAATGCTGGCCAAATGGTAGCCTTTTTCCTTCTCTTCAGGTGTCCACTCGGACAAATAATAGTCTTCTTCGGAGGCAATTTTGGAGGATGGGCCACACAACATGCCGCCCCATTGAGGGAAATAGATCAAGAAAAGAGGGAGAGCGCAGCAGATTATCATCACTCCCATCAGAGTGATTCCTTTTTGTTTTGTGAAGTGTGAGCCTCTGAAGAATATCAGCTGAGTCAACACTGAACCCACGTTTCCTCCCCCTCCTGTCATCCCTGAAATCACTCCCAATGACCTGAACACATTCATTTCCCAATTTAAACCTTCTTCCTCAGTTATGGCTCACCCACCGTTTGAAAGTCAACAAAATTGACAGCAAAGACTTTTAAACCCCAAAATTTCTACAATACATGTTACTTTCATTACACCTCATTAAATAATTTATTATCAGAAATATTATTTATCGTCAATGGTTTGCTTTTGGTTCGCAACAGATACCCAGTTGAATAAGAAGTTTTAAGTTTACGTATTAAAATCCATTAGAAAGTAAGGAAAGTCGCTTATTGCTCTACCATCATTAATATCTGTTTTCTATTCTTGTTTTCAGCACTTAAATTTTGTGCTTAAAGAACTGCTCTAGCCTTGAAATTGATTTTTCAAAACTCCTTGAATCGTCAACATACATAAACAATCATTTTAACTTCTTGTCTTTATTTTGTTTTTAGCAAATGGATGAGAAGCCTATAAATATGTGTATTAGACTTGTATCGAAGCTAAATTCAATGATCTAAACGAAACAAAACTCAGAATTAAAATAGTAAAAATTTAAAAACTACAATGAAATAAATAAAGTTTATCAACTACAAAATGACTAAAACGGTTGAGGGAAAAAACAAAAAAAGAGAGATTAAATATATCTTAATTTGATGAATTAAACTTGTAGTTTAGTTGTTTGTAATTGTGTACCTTGGCTTCTACAAAGAAATTGAAAAAAGAAAAAATAAAAATAAAAATTGTGTACCTTCGAGAGACGAAAGGAACGACACCAAAAGTAAGTCCACAAGCAGCTTGAACAAACAGAGAGAAGACGATCATGACGGCAATGGAAACACCCAAAGAACCAACCAATCCAAGAACGACGCAAAAAACTCCCCCCAAAGTCTGAACCACCCACAGCGCCCAAAGCCTCCCCCTCATCCCGTACTTCTTCGCCACCAAATCTGACAAAATCCCTCCGTACGGCCGAGAGAACAAATTCGCCAGCCCAAAACTCGCCGCCACTATTCCCGCCGTGTGCAGATTCAAATCGAACCGATCGTAAAAGTAGTTGGCAATTATGTTGTCAATCGTCAATTCCACCCCAAAGCAATACCCGTACGTCAAGGCCAAAATCCACCCTCTGTAATTCGTGGCTCCGTGGTAAATGACTTTCGAGAATTTGTCTTTGGCCTTGTCGCCGGATTTCTGCAGGCGGCGGAAGTTGCCGTCCGGGGTGTCTTCGCCGAGCAACAGAACGGCGAAGGCGGAGAGCGTTTGGAAGAGGGCAGGGATGAAGAAGGCGATTCTCCACGCGGTGAATTTTGTTGCGCCAATGTGTTCGATGATTGCGAAGACGTAGGGCATAATGAGTTGCGTTGCGCCACCGCCGAGGTTCCCCCAGCCGCCGGCGACGCCGTTTGCGGTGCCGACGACGGTGGCGGAGAACATGGAGCTCATCCAGAATTGAGTCGAGACGAATGTGGCGAGAGAGAAGCCAGTGAAGAACCGGACGAGGAAAAACGAGACAGGGGATGAGACTATTGAGGTTAAATAAACCGCCGGCGACGTTATGAGGATGAGTGCGGCGGAGGCCAGCCGTGGTCCGACCAAATCGCAGGCGGATCCCATCATGATTCGGGCGAAGACGGCGCCGGAGACGGAGGCGATTCCGGCGTTGCCAATGTCCGTGTCGGTCAGGTTGAGGTTGTCGCGGATCACCGGCAGGAGCGGCGCCGCCGCGAAACTGGAGATAAAACATGAACAGAATGAAATCCACGAGAGGTGAAACGCTCGCATGTGCGGCGCTGCGACGGAGAATATATTGAATTTGGTGGATTTATGTTCGGAGTCTACCGGCAGAGAGAATTTACGCGGCTGAGCCGCCGCTGCTCTGCCGTCGACCTCCATGTTTGTTCAAGGATTAGTTAGAGAGAGTACGCTGCTTGCTCCAGAAATGCAGCGAAAAATGGAGAGGGTTTGGAATTTGATCGATTGGAATTGGGGATTTTGTTTAAGATGTGGAATGGAAATTTGTTTAAAGGAAATTGAAGGATGACTTTTATGAGATGGAAACAATGCACGGTTTCCTGGGTCGCAGTCGTTTACCGACGATATTTTCAGACTCAATTTGATTTTTGTTTTTCTCAAACAAAAACAACGACTTGGAGTTGGAGACATGGAGTAGATGATTATATTTACTTATATTACATTAAATAAAGTAAGAATTTGTTATTATTAAATTAAACTTTTAATTTCTAAACTTTTACGTTTTTGTTTAATACGTCAACTTTCATATTTGTATCTAATAAATTTCTTAAACCGTAAAAAATGTTCAGTAAATTCATAAAATTGTAATTTTGTATTGGATAATTTTTTTTTAATTTTTAATTGATATCAAAAGATTTTTTATCTTATCAATATTTGTTAAAATTCATAAGTTTATTAGGCTCCAAGTTTAAAGTTTATGATTCTATTAAATACAAATCATTTTAAAAAATTTGAATAGGTTAGAAATTAACTAAACATTAAATTAAAAATTCAGTTATTTAATAGACACTTTTTAAAGTGTAAGAATTGAAAGTTCATAAAATTATTAGACACAAATTTGTAACTTCTTAGACTAAACCCTTTTTTTTAACAATGTTTAACGTGTATTTATTATATTATTTTTTTGAAAATAGGAAAATAAAAATCTCGGCGTATCTCTCTCCTTTTTTTTTTTGGAAAGTTCTCTCATATCTCTCTTTAATTCTGTTTGTTGTGGGGAATGAAAATTTTTGGGTCAAAAGTTTATATTATTAGAGATTAAAGAGTAAGTTCACATGAGGCTTGAGTAACATAATAATGCAAATGAAAATAGGATGATTTCAAATATGAGATCTTCTTGAATTTGTTTATTTCTTTTTTTTTTTTAGTTCTACTGAGTTTGTTTATTTCCATACTTTTACATTTATGTCCCTTTTTTTTTATAGAATATGTAAGAATATAGCTTGAATGGGACCTTCAACCTCTTAAATAAAGTAGAAAAAAAATAAGTAAAATGTCTACATTTTTTAATTCTTACACATTTATGTCTATTTTGTTTCCATGAGTCAATTTTAATTTATTAAAAAATATATTTATTTATGGTTATTAAGGGTCCGTTCGGTAATGTTCCTGTTTCTTGTTTCCTGTTTCCGTTTCTCTGTTTGGAAGAAACAGACGCGTTTGGTAACCCATCCCGTTTCTTGTTTCTAAATTTTGAGAAACGTTTCTAAAAATTGGGCAGAATTTGAGAAACT
>JAOANK020000007.1:3321983-3333031 GCA_026257165.2 Telfairia occidentalis
ATTGGTATTAATATTAATTTCTAAAACTTCTGAGGATTATTAGGTTGAACAAGGATAATTATTGATTTGAGATTAATGTATGTTGACTATATCTCTTGATCTTAGAAGAAGTGTGTCCCCATATTTTTGTACTTCATTTTAATTTAGTCTTTATAATATTATAATTTTCATATTAGTCTCTAAATTATAATTAGGCCTAACAAATTATTTTATTTTTCTTCTAAATTTTAATATATTATATAGTCTGCATTAGCCAAATGACAAACACCAATTTATCGTTATAATATGGTTATGACTTACTATGGATACATAAAATTTAACCAAATTATAAATATCAAATAAAGAATTTTTAACTAAGAATTTAATTAAAATTCTTAAAATTATAAGAACAAAATTGATAGTGTAACTAATATTATATTAGTAATTTTAATTTGATTATGGTACATTATCTTCTCACTCTGAATGTCACCTTTAAGCTTTTTGAATTATTGTCCAACTGAATCAGTTAATTAAAAGCATATTTCTAACAGCGATCATGAGTTCGAATATTCTTATTCTCTAGTATTTTTAAATTAAAAAGACGAAAAGAAAAGAAAAAAGTGCGGCTCTCTGAACCATCCCAATTCGAGAAAGATCTGTCTACCATTGCCTGGCTAAAAGCCAGAAACAATTTTATAATATTAAAAGAAGACCAAAGTTAATAAAATGACAAAAGTGTGACGGTGATAGGGTTTTGATATACGGTTAAACTTGAAAATATGTTCTAAAACCAGGGGTATTTTGTTAAATGTGCTATTAAATATCAACTCAACTCCCAATCTAAAAAATAAAGAAGTAAAAATACGCAACTCCCCGGCAGCCAAGCCAAGTCACGGACCCTCCGCTCTCTCCTCCAAATTCCGATACATCGTAATCCCGCTCTCACTCACTCCGCATGTGAAAAAGATCCAATTGCGTCGCTTTTGACTTACGTGGCCCTCTCAGATCATTCCACGTATTTATTTTAAGTGATAGAACGCCTCGCAATTACGTTAGTTCTTCGACTTTTAACGATCCAGTTCTGAAGCCTGCGCGGCACTGGACCTCACTTCAAAGCTCACTACTTCTCGACAATTCGATTCAAATAATATCCATCTTTTCTTAGCTTAATCCCGAGGTTTAGTTTCTGTAATTTAATCTAATTCTGTCTGTCTGATCTTATTGCTTTTCTTCAACTTGTATGGAAATCTCTTTAATGCTGCTGTATAACTTCAGCTGGAAATGCTTGATTTATGCCCAATTTTCTTTGTTTGTTGCTTATTTTCTTGTCCAGAAAATCATGTTTGTATTGAACTAAGTCGTCTGTGAACTTGCCGAATCGAATATAATTAATTGTGAGATCAAAAGCATGAATTTAAATCCTTTACTTTAGTTTCTTCTCTTCTCTCTACCTCAATTGTATTTTCAAGAATTCGAAGTTTGTTTATTGATGAGTTCTCGATTATGGGTGCAGAGAGTTTGGATACATAAATGATGTCCTATTTAATTGATATTCATCTCACCTATTGCATGTTTGAATGAATCTTTATTTTTACTTTTTGCAATTTTTTTGGGTTGTTTTGTTACCTACGGAAGTTATTGATTCTATGATTTCTTCAGAGGAAGCATCAACGAATATGAGTAATTCCATTAGTCAGAATATACTCCATCAGAGTTTGCTTCGTCCTGCAGTTTTTGAAAACCAAAGTAACTTCAATGCTTCCGCCACCCCTAAGAATACATTGTTCCAAGCTGCAATAGCCAATCAAGTCTCAGCACAACATTGGAAATCTCCTGTATCCACGAAGTTCTTAGGGAACAATCTAAAAGTTCGAAAACCAAGGATGGCCACCGGAACAGGTCGCCGCAGCTTCCCTGTTAACCCACATGCTGTATTAGCCACGGATACTGCTTCCGAGGTACATTTTCATTTTCAGCTAATCATGTTATTGAGATTTGAAGATCATTTGCAAGCAGTTCAGTCATTAAGGAGAAGTTTTTCTATCTTTTTGGACAGGGAAGGTAAAAATATTGTATTAGTAAGTTTGCGAAGTTGGTTGATAGTTTGTTACTTTCCTCCTAATAGACCTTTCCTTTTATTCTGCAAATCTAAATTACTCTATCTTTGAACGTATAAGCGAGAGAAACCAAAATCTCTCTCCGTTTATTTATTCAAAATGTCATGTCTAAGTCTTCAAATAGCATCTTATAATTGAGCTCCCAAAAGAGAGTCCAAATTAGAAAAAAACAAAACGGGGAATAGGATCAATGGATGTGATAATAGTATTTAGGTATGTAGTTAGATTCGATTTTCTCTGGCATACTACGTTGCACTAGAATATGTACTGTTATCACCATTTGTTCTAGATGGATTTTTCTTTGTCAAATTTTGACCTCCTCTTTTCATTCCCAGTCATTCTCTAAAAAATCCGCTGACCAAGTTTTTGTTTTCAGCTTGCAGGGAAGTTCAAGCTGGATGAGAATATTGAACTGCAGGTGTTTGAAACTTAAGCTTTAGATATATAATAGCAATATGATTATTTGTTAGGCTATTTTGTTAGGCTATTTTAGGTCGAGTTTTTCCTTTTACTATTTTGAATCTAGCAAAGCTGAAATTTGTACTAATTTAGTCTTTACTTAATCAAACAGGTTGACGTTAATGTCCCTACTTCAGGTTCTATTAGACATGTAAATATTCTGGTCACAAACATTAATGGTTCTCTTCTTCTTCATTGGGGTGCATTATGTGATATAAAAGAGTAAGCTCAGTTGCAGACAAAGTCATCCTTCTTTCTTTATCATTTTCTATCATCACATTTTATTTTGTATGTCTTTAATCTTTGTTAGTAACTTTCACTGCTCTCAGTACGTGGGTGCTTCCATCACGTTTCCCAGATGGAACTCAAGTATATAAGAACAGAGCTCTTCAAACTCGTTTTCTGAAAGTAAGTTTAGAAACAGCAGTTCAACCAGCAAACTTTGAAAGAGTATCAATAGATCCTACAATTTATTTTACCAGATAATTGAATTTTCTTTTTTCTTTTCTTCTCACCTTTTATTTGGTAGTCTGGTTCCAATTCTATCCTTACCATTGAGGTTGATGACCCTGCAATACAAGCAATAGAGTTTCTTTTACTTGATGAAGCTCATAATAAGTGGTATGCCTTCTTATAAGTCTTGTTTATAAAAAAAACATTGAAGCAAGAGAACGCAATAATTCATAGGTTTTGTCCTTTTGTATCTCAAATTTCTGATTCACAGGTATAAGAACAATGACAAAAACTTTCATGTTAAGTTACCGGTGAAAGAAAAGTTCACATCAGATGTTTCAGTTCCTGAAGAACTTGTACAAATTCAAGCATATTTGAGATGGGAAAGAAAGGGCAAACAGATGTACACTCCACAACAAGAGCAGGCATGGATGAATTCTCTTGAATTTTTCAATTTGCTTATGTTCCTTTAATGGGTTGTAGTTATATCGTCCTCTCTATACTTCATTTTTTAGTTTTCTTTCTTTTTTCTCGTTTAAATTCACATATGCTTGCTTTAACTTAGTCTTTATTACAAATAACAAGAGTTTAACATTAAAGTGGAAAGGATGGCAGGGAAGTTCAAGTTTATTTGTAGGTTCAATTGAACTATACGGTTATCTTCAATTATTTTCTAGGGTAATATCTTCCCAGAAGTAGGTTATTCATCTATAAATGCCACCAAGACCTTCTGCTTTGTGATTTCTTTCTGATTGCCATATAAGCGAGGTTGCTTGATGATGCTGATTATCCACTTTTAAAATTTTCATTATACTGTAGGAGGAGTATGAAGCAGCTCGAGCTGAGTTATTGCAGGAATTAGCCAGGGGTGCTACCATACAAGATCTCAGAACTAGACTGACCAAAGAAAACAATGGCAGTGGAACGATGGAGCAATCCACTCCTGAAGAAAAGACAATTCCCAATGAACTTGTTCAAATTCAAGCTTTTATACGTTGGGAGAAAGCAGGGAAACCCAATTACACTCCTGAGCAGCAACTTGTAATTTCAAATACCCTTTCAACAATCAATGCGTATAAGCTGTTTTTGTGAGGGACATTTATTCTCCCCTTACCCCTAACCCACCAAAGTACCTTTTAATTATCATTATGCCATTTCATTACTCATTTACTTGTTTGTTTTCAATCATTATTTATAGAGGGAATTTGTAGAAGCAAAGGAAGAGTTGCTATCAGAACTAAATAAAGGTGCTACTATTGATGAGATTCGGAAGAAGATTATCAAAGGAGAAATAAAAACTAAAGTAGCCAAGCAATTGCAGGATAAAAAGTACTTTAGAGTTGAAAACATCCAGCGCAAGAAGCGGGACTTGATGCAACTTGTAAATAAATATGCTCCTCAACCTATAGAGAAAACATATACACCTAAGCCAAAAGCCTTGACAGAAGTTGAGCAATTTGCCAAGTTAAAGGAGGAACAGGATGGTGGCGTTGTTGTAAACAAAATTATCTACAAGCTTGGTGAGAGGGATCTTCTGGTAGGAAAATGATATTATTTCAGTTTTCTCTTTTGGCAAGGCTACTTTTATTTTCTAATTCATTCCATTATGTTAGGTACTTGTAACAAAAAATGCTAGCAAGACAAAGGTTTATCTAGCTACAGATCTGCAGGACCCAGTTACTCTTCACTGGGGTTTATCTAGAACAAACCCTGGCGAGTGGTTGGTAATATTCTAAAACTCTGGTTTCATTAAGATTGTCCTGGACAAGGTGTAGATGCCTTATGCATTTTTCCCAGAGAGAATTGATGTAATTTGTTGACATTTCCAGACACCACCTCCTGATGTACTTCCATGGGGTTCAGTTTCATTGAGCCAGGCAGCTGAAACACAATTTATATCCAACACTGGTGGTTCCACCCTAAAGGTAAGATAAGAGTGGTGTCCTGTTTGGTTTATCTCTTGAAATGCTGAATTTGACTACTGTAGTTAAGATACATGCTTAGTAGCTTCATCTTGTGACAACTCATTTTTATAGGTCCAACATCTAGAAATATTGATTGAAGAGGATGGTTATGTGGGAATGCCATTTGTCCTTCAGTCTTCTGGAAATTGGATAAAGTATAAAGGTTTGTCAGACTTTTATGTTGGCTTTGCGATCAAACCAAAGCAAGTGCGAAAGGTGATCTCTCTTCTGTTTTGTATGTGATTTATCATCATTGCATTGTCTTAGTGCTTTGGCACATGCCCTTTTTCCCTCTCCAATTTGCCTCATTATTGACCGAGGGAATCTTTTTAAAAGGATACTAGGGGTGGCGAAGGTAGTGCAAAACCATTGTTGGATAATATAGCAGACCTGGAGAGTGAGGCACAAAAGTCCTTCATGCATCGGTCAGTAATCTCCAAAGACTTTTGTCAGGCTGAGCTGTCTTTGCCTTATTATGAAATATCTAGTTGTACATTTTTTAATCTATGTTTTTGGTGTTCTTTTAAAGCCATAAAAATGGAGCCTGCAGTTAAGTTTTACTCAAGCATAATATTCATGAAAGTTACTTGTTATTATGGACTCCAGTTGGTAGTTTTGTTATGATAGCTTAGCCTTTTTGTGCCCTACAATCGTAATCTAAATTAGGAGAGATGAAATCAGTTTAGTCTTGCTGTGTATTTCACTTTAAGAGCTAGTTGACTCTTTTTCTTCATCATCTTCTTTTTTCCTTTTACATCATTATATTTAACAACATAGAAATAATTAATACAAGAGCTTGCTTCCGGAATATTATTTTTGGCGGGGATAGGGCAATGGAGTTGCAAAGTCTTTGTCATCCACATGCAATCCCAAAAAGTTTACAATACAATGCTGATCCAAAAACTTTTTGCAAAATTCGTGCCTTTATCTAGAAATCTATCTATATGAGCAGAAAGAGAGAGAGACTGGGATGAATCTCCTGAATAAATATGTATCTCGAGCATTAACAATTACAAAAGCTTGAAAGCAAATACACCGTAATCTAGTAGTAGCAGTTCTGGACATCCATCTTTCATGGTTGGGTTTCTGTTTGCCGTTTCTTTTCATTGTCTCTCTCAAAAGTAATCTAGTAATAAGCTATTTTACTTTACTACTTTGGCCCAGATCACCTAATTTTCTCAAAAAGTAGGAATCTCAGATTGCATATGAGTCTGTTCATCAATATTTTCATTGTACTGTCTTCTTTGCCTTTTCTTTGTCAAACGTTAAAAGACAATGCATTTATGGCCTCTCCCTCCATATTTTTAGAAACTAACAGGAAACCAATTTTTATTTATTTATTTATTTTTGACAAGAGAAATCAATTTCGTAATTGTTAGAGATTTTGCACATTTCTTTCATTTAAATGCTGCCTATCAATGGGGACATCATATGCTTTTTTTCACAACCCTTGTTCCTGAATGATCCATAAGCTTCTCTTCGTATCAATATTCCTTTTGTTAACTAGATCTTTGTAAGATTGAAGCTATTTGTGAGGTGCATGAGGGATGAGCAATGATTGTTCTACCTAAGTTTTGCATCAGTTTATCCTTTGTAACAAACTTTATTTATGTATAGTCAGATTTCTATGAGATGAAGAATTGGGTAGAGTTATTGGTGTTTTTTTCTACTTTTTCTATATGCTCGTGAAATACTATACTTCAGATTTTTCTTACAGTATGATTAACTTATTATTTTGCTCAGATTTAACATTGCAGCTGACTTGGTGGATCAAGCTAAAGATGCTGGCGAATTGGGCCTTGCAGGGATCTTGGTGTGGATGAGATTTATGGCAACAAGGCAGCTTATATGGAATAAAAACTACAATGTGAAACCACGGTAAATCATCAAAATAATCTTCTTTCCCTTTGGGATATTTAATTCATAAGTGGTTCACTTTATCCAACTCAATTATCCAGTATTTGTTGAATGCAAGTCACATTTCATTTATTGTTAGCTATTAGGCCTGCTTATTTTTCCACAGCAGAATGAGGTGTTCTCTGTATGGGTTTGCTCTAACATTCCTATGAATCATATGTTTAATCCTTTATCCCTCTTGGTGCAGTGAGATCAGTAAAGCGCAAGACAGACTTACAGATTTGTTAGAGAGTATTTATGCAAGCCATCCACAATATCGGGAGCTTTTACGGATGATTTTGTCTACTGTTGGACGGGGTGGTGAAGGGGATGTTGGACAGCGAATTCGGGATGAAATTTTGGTCATTCAGGTGGTCGAATAAGATTATCATTTCTATCAGTATTTCGTTTTTTTTTGGTTTCCTTCATGGTTAAATGGTTCTTGTAAATTTTTTACTATGTACTGGTTGTTATTAGAGAAACAATGATTGCAAAGGGGGAATGATGGAAGAATGGCATCAGAAACTGCATAACAATACTAGCCCTGATGATGTAGTCATCTGTCAGGTAATTCAGAGTTTTGAGTTGTCCTGACCTTCTCTGGTGCTGCATAACATATCATTCCAAACCTTCCTGGTAAATTTTCATTGCAGGCACTAATCGATTACATTAATAGTGACTTTGATATTGATGTTTACTGGAAAACTTTGAACGAGAACGGAATCACGAAAGAACGACTTCTAAGCTATGATCGTGCTATCCATTCTGAGCCAAATTTTCAGAGAGATCAGAAGGATGGTCTTTTGCGTGATCTAGGAAGCTACATGAGAACGTTGAAGGTTGGCTTTCTGATTATCTCAGACTCTAAGCTTTGCATTTTATTCACTTGTTACATGATAACTTCATGCTTATAGCAGTGATATGATATTCTGTCCATTCAATCTGGTACTGTAAATTTTTAGTCTGTTCTCTTTTTTATCAGCATTAACGAATACTTTCCCCAATCCCACTTGTCAGTTTACGTTAATGTTGTGATTATGATATTTTGATTCTAATTAGATTTGGTCTATATGCAGGCAGTTCATTCAGGCGCAGATCTAGAATCTGCAATTCAAAACTGCATGGGCTATAGATCTGAGGTAGAATTGGCCGTAATTTCTATGTATAATGGCCTGTATTTGCAATTTCACTAGGAACTTAAATAATTTCAGGGTGAAGGCTTCATGGTTGGAGTGGAGATAAATCCTATTTCTGGTCTACCTTCTGGATTACCGGTAATACTTGAAACTCCCATTTCAATATGCACTCATAATATAAGTTAAGTGTTTCCAATTTATGAATTATTAATGTTATAGTCCATCTACTTTGTCTTTGTCTTAATATCTCATGACTGGTCGTTGAGTATTTGATTTGACAATGTCTTTGAAACAGGATCTGCTACAATTTGTCTTAGAAAATATTGAAATCAAGAATGTTGAACCACTTCTTGAGGTATCATAAATTTCTTCTGATAGCACATTTTTCTCTTGATAACCAATTTAATGATCACCTTTTATTTAACAAAATGTGGTCTGACAAGTTGTTTAAATGTAGGGCTTGCTTGAAGCTCGTCAAGAACTACGTCCTTTGCTCCTTAAACCTCGAGATCGTCTGAGGGATCTCTTATTTTTGGATATTGCCCTTGATTCTGCTGTTAGGACTGCTGTTGAGAAGGGTTACGAGGAACTAAATACTGCAGGACCGGAGGTATTACTTCTCTCTGAGCTAGCACCTGAACTTAAACAGTAAAAGCCTTCCTTTTTCCTGCATCTTCTGACTTATCACATTTTCTTACAGTCCTTATATATTGTTAATAATCTAATTTATTCATTTGGCAGAAAATTATGTACTTCATCAGCCTTGTTCTGGAAAACCTTGCACTATCATCAGATGATAATGGGGATCTCATCTACAGCTTAAAGGTAAGATTAATAAAGTTAAGAGAATTAAACCCCTGAAGTTGAAATCTTAAACACTATTGGCCTCCTTGCTAGCTATATTACAGTGCCAGAAGTTTTGGTTCTTGAAATTCAGTCAGAATTTAAGGTCAATTCCCTGAGAGTGAAATTATCAGTTCTTCCACATGATGGATGTATAAGAACTGCAGTTGTACTATTATATTTCTTTTGTTGTTTTTGAAGGGATGGGATCTTGCATTAAACCTGACGAGAAGTAAAAATGATCATTGGGCATTATATGCAAAGTCTGTGCTTGATAGAACCCGCCTTGCACTTGCAAATAAGGCAGAAGCATACCACCGCATTCTACAGCCATCTGCTGAGTACTTGGGATCACTGCTTGGAGTAGACCAATGGGCTGTATGTCCTTACTTGTTGCGATTATAATGTTTTGCTTTATAATACAAGGATTTTTGTATTTTTACTCATAATTTGATTTTGCAGGTTGACATATTTACCGAAGAAATCATCCGTGCTGGATCAGCTTCCTCTTTATCCTCACTTCTAAACAGACTTGATCCTGTTTTGCGAAAAACTGCAAACCTTGGGAGGTTGAGTTTGCAAACTATTCCTTCAAACTTTCTAGAGAAAAAGGGTTGATTTAATTGACCAACAGTAGTTAAATACTGCTGACGCTAAATGAAGTGGAAAATACTAGATCAAATATTATACCGCAGCATGTAGTAATGCTACTTCTATCCTATGACAACCTTCTAATACAACTTTGCCTGGTCATGTAACAGCTGGCAGATTATTAGTCCAGTTGAAGCTGTTGGTTATATAGTTGTGGTGGATGAGTTACTCGCTGTTCAGAATAAATCATATGGGAAGCCAACAATTTTGGTGGCAAACCGAGTAAAAGGTGAGGAAGAAATTCCAGATGGTACTGTTGCAGTGTTGACGCCTGATATGCCAGATGTCCTATCCCATGTTTCTGTTCGAGCAAGAAATGGAAAGGTAGTTATTTGTTACATAACAAGTACCTTGCCAATATGTGTTGTCATATAATGTTAATTTTGCTCATCTCTGGTAGGTTTGCTTCGCAACATGCTTTGACCCAAATATTCTATCAGACCTTCAAGTTAAAGAAGGGAAGTTGTTGCGTCTAAAGCCTACATCTGCCGATATTGTATATAGGTATTAATGCGTCCACCTTAAGCCATCCATGATCTGGTTGGTCCGAAAGAAATTTATACTGTCCCATTTTAAAGCAGTTGAAAATTTTGAGATTTTATCAATTAATTACTATGTTTCATGAATCTTCCTTTTCCCTTCCCTGTCAACTAGTCAGTTCATATTTTAAGTGTTGTGAGATAAGCATAAAAATGAATCTTAACCTTCTTTTTTCACTTAACTTAAGCGAGGTAAAGGAAAATGAGGTACCAGATGCAAGTTCCATACATGAAAATGATGGTATTCCGTCAACTGTAACTCTTGTCAGAAAGCACTTTAGTGGTAAATATGCCATTGAATCTGAAGAGTTCACAAGTGAAATGGTTAGGCTTCGAACAATAACTAATAAGTTTTCCTTTTCATTTCTGTACATTTATTTATATTGCTTGGTTAAGGACTCCTATGTTCTTATGTCAACTTGAACTATTCATTTTTTTTTCTTTTAGGTTGGAGCAAAATCACGTAATATTTCTTATCTGAAAGGAAAAGTGCCATCTTGGGTTGGGATCCCTACCTCAGTTGCCCTTCCGTTTGGAGTTTTTGAGAAAGTTCTATCGGATGAATCAAATAAGGTTTTCCTTCTAGTGCGATGAAAATTACATATAATGGTTTTGACATGAACCTCTATCCGATGCAGTGTGCAAGATCTATCTTTCGACCCTCATGAAAATTACATATAATAGTTTTTGGGACTTTGAAGCTTCATTATTCTTGATTAGTACTTTTACCTTCATGCACTCTGGGTTGTCAGTGACGTATTGAGTGTGTGCCGAAGGTCTATAGTTCATCCAAAAGAGCTAACTGCTCAAGCTGAAATATTTCTTTTTTGTTTTTTTATAACTTAATAGGCAGTGGCTGAAAGGGTCCATGATTTGAAGATTAAGTTAGTAGCAGGGGAGTTCATTGCTCTAAAGGAGATCCGTGAGACAGTTTTACAGCTCGCAGCACCTCCTCAATTGGTATACTTTTCTTACTTTTGGTGTAACATTATGTTATATATACACATATAT